>CAWUFW010010038.1:0-90000 GCA_963921515.1 Calotriton arnoldi | reverse complement strand
AATCCAACCTCAAATTTTTGGATCAGCAAGCATAACAAAATAAAAGAAAACCAATACATAGCTGCGCTGATGTTAAGAGCAAATGTCTTATATATTAGAGAAACCATCACTAGGGGAAGAAATCGTACATTTGCTACATGTAGATACTGTAAAGATGTTTGCGAAACAATTTCACATATTTCAGGTGCATGTCCCAAAACCAAGGACATTAGGATAAAAAGACATAATAAAATTCTGGAATTGCTCATTGACAGAGCAAAAAGGTGTGGTTGGATGGCATATAGGGAACCTCATGTTAAGAATAATCAAGGTGAACTACGAAAACCAGATGTAGTGTTTACCAAAAATGGTACAGCTGTAGTGATTGATGTTTCAATTCGTTATGAAAACTCACAGAATTCCCCTGAATTAGCGTTTGAGAGTAAAGTTAAATACTATCAGGATCTGTCACAGCAAATCAAAGATCTCACCAAATATAACACTGTAAAATTTCATGGCTTTATTTTTGGATGTCGTGGTATTTGGCCTCAATGTAATGATGTTGCTCTGGCTGATCTAGGTCTGCAAATGTCATTCCCGTTCAAGAAAAATGTTTGCCTGACTACTTTAATGGACACTCTTAAAATGTGCCAAGTATTCATGGACAATTAAATATCAAGCTTAAGCTGAGATGTACACTTTCTTGCAGCACACGTCACCCTTATAAAGCATATTGTTTTAAACTGTTCATAAGATTTAGTATAGATGTGAATATTATAGATGTGAATTTTCTAGAATTTTATAGAAGTGCATTTTCTAGTTAGATGTGCAATTTATAGATGTGTATTTTTATAGATGTGTGCTTATAACAATTTAGATATAAATGTGTACATCTTGATTATTGAAAAGTCTTGAATAATGAATAGGTCTCAAATAATTACTTACACATAATCACCGCATACCACATATTGATTATTGATGTCCTGCTAATCATATTTTAATTTCTCAGGACTGTTCGTAGACAATTTAAATTGTTGGAATAGTACTGCAGGGTGTACTATCTCTGGCCTATACGTGATCCCAGTTCCAGTGAGGACAGCGTTCAGTGTGGCTGTACTCCGGAGCGAAAGAATGTTGTATTGTTGGAAGCAAAACCGATTTGACGCTGATGGGCAGCATAATAACCCAGAATGAGCCACCACGTGGTGGTACAGAAATAGCCAAATGACTTGTCATCTAATTAGTGACGCGCATGAATGGATGAATGAGATTCCCACTGTCCCTACCTACTATCTAGCGAAACCACAGCCAAGGGAACGGGCTTGGTAGAATATGCGGGGAAAGAAGCCTATTTGCGCTTGACTCTAGTCTGGCACTGTGAAGAGACATGAGAGGTGTAGGATAAGTGGGAGGCCCTCAAGCCGCCACTGAAATACCACTACTCTTATCGTTTTTTCACTTACCCGGTGAGGCAGGGGGGCGAGCCCCGTGGGGCTCTCGCTTCTGGCTCCAAGCGCCCGGCGCCTGCCGGGCGTGATCCGCTCCAGGGACAGTGGCAGGTGGGGAGTTTGACTGGGGCGGTACACCTGTCAAATGATAAGGCAGATGTCCTAAGGCGAGCTCAGGGAGGACAGAAACCTCCCGCGGAGCAGAAGGGCAAAAGCTCGCTTGATCTCGATTTACCACAGGGATAATTGGCTTGTGGCGGCCAAGCGTTCATAGCGATGTCGCTTTTTGATCCTTCGATGTCGGCTCTTCCTATCAGTGTGAAGCAGAATTCACCAAGCGTTGGATTGTTCACCCACTAATAGGGAACGTGAGCTGTGTTTCGATCGTCGTGAGACAGGTTAGTTTTACCCTACTGGTGATGTGTTGTTGCAATAGTAATCCTGCTCAGTACGAGAGGAACCGCAGGTTCAGACATTTGGTGTATGTGCTTGGCTGAGGAGCCAATGGGGCGAAGCTACCATCTGTGGGATTATGACTGAACGCCTCTAAGTCAGAATACCCCCTAAACCGTAACGATACCGCAGTGCCGTGGAGCCTCGGTTGGCCTGGGATAGCCGGCCTCTCTCGGGGGGCTGGTGCGTAAAGCCGCTCGCTTGGGAACCGGAGCGCGGACAGAAGGGGGCCGCCTCCATCGCCCTTAGTGCACCGCATATTCGTGGGGCACCCGGAGCTAAATTATTCGTAGACGACCTGATTCTGGGTCAGGGTTTCATAAGTAGCAGAGCAGCTACCTCGCTGCGATCTATTGAAAGTCATCCTCTGAGCCAAGCTCTTATCTTTCCGTGCGTGGGCACCCGCGGACGCCCTCCTCCACCACTCCCAGGGGTGGGTCCCTCTGCCGCCGGGACAGCGGGAGAGACATGGAGGGGGCGACGCGGGCCTGCGGGAGGCCACCTCCACCACGTGCCCTCCGGCACGGGGGCCTCCCCCTCCCGTCCCTGCCCCACCGGGGTGCGGGGGTGGGGGCCACCATCCCTTGCTTGTCAGCTGGGTGACCAGATGGCCTGGGCCGGCCGGGGGCCCCCCCTTCCCACTGCTCCCACGCAAGTTGAGCAGTGAATCGAGCAGCCCCGGGGAAGGAGCCTCCCGTGCAGCGGCCTCGGAGAGCCTGGACACCCTCGCCGTCGTCGGACTGCAAGGATGACTGGCTCCAGATGTCTCAGCCCATCTGGACGCTGGGTCGTTCCGGGCCACCTGGCTGGGTGACCAGATGGCCCTGTGGGCCGGGCGACCAGGGCTGGGTGACCAGATGGCCCTGCGGGCTGGGTGACCAGATGGCCGGCCTGCTGGCCGGGCTACCTCTGACTTTTGTCCTTCCCCAGGGTTCTATAAGCCCCCACAACGTGGGGGCTTAATAGTCGAGAAAAATGGGCTTCCCGGGCAGGCCGATGGGGAAAGGACATGGCCTGGGCTTAACACTCCTTGGTTCCAGCCGAGGGTCTGGGTCACTTCGGACAGGGGGTCCATCGGGGCCCGGGGAGGCTCTCCCCGGCCTGGCTAGGGTACGGAAGCTGGGACCGGGCCAGGGGCTTGAGCTCTGTCTGGCGGGCCCCGAGGTGCAGGAGCCCCCCGTCCTGCAAGCCAGCCGAGGGTCCGGGCGCTGGGGACGGAGGTCCACCGGGGCCTGGGGAGGCTCTCCCCGGCCTGGCAAGGGTTCAGAAGCTGGGACCGTGCCTGGAGCTTGAGCTCCGTCCAGCAGGCCCCGGGGTGCAGGAGCCCCCCGTCCTGCAAGCCAGCCGAGGATCCGGGCGCTGGGGATGGGGGTTCATCGGGGCCCAGGGAGGCTCTCGCCGGCCTGGCTAGGGTTCGGAAGCTGGGATCGGGCCTGGGGCTTGAGCTCCGTCCGGTGGGCCCTGGGGTGCGGGAGCCCCACGTCCTCCAAGCCAGCCGAGGGTCCGGTGCTGCGGACGGAGGTCCATCGGGCCTGGGGAGGCTCTCCCCGGCCTGGCAAGGGTTCGGAAGCTGGGGCCGGGCCTGGGGCTTGAGCTCCGTCCGGCGGGCCCCGAGGTGCGGGAGCCCCCGTCCTCCAAGCCAGCCGAGGGTCTGGGCGCTGGGGATGGAGGTCCACTGTGGCCTGGGGAGGCTCTCCCCGGCCTGGAAAGGGTTCGGAAGCTGGGACCGGGCCTGGGGCTTGAGCTCCATCCGGTGGGCCCTGGGGTGTGAGAGCCCCCCGTCCAGTAAGCCAGCCGAGGGTCCGGGCGCTGGGGACGGGGGTCCACCGGGGCCTGAGGAGGCTCTCCCCAGCCTGGCTAGGGTTCGGAAGCTGGGACCGGGCCCGGGGCTTGAGCTCCATCCAGCGGGCCCCGGGGTGCGGGAGCCCCCCGTCCAGCAAGCCAGCCAAGGGTACGGGCGCTGGGGACGGAGGTCCACCAGGGCCTGGGGAGGCTCTCCCCGGCCTGGCAAGGGTTCGGAAGCTGGGACCGGGCCTGTGGCTTGAGATCTGTCTGGCGGGCCCTGGGGTGCGGGAGCCCCCCTATCCTGCAAGCCAGCCGAGGGTCCAGGCGCTGGGGACGGGGGTCCACCGGGGCCCGGGGAGGCTCTCCCCAGCCTGGCTAGGGTTCGGAAGCTGGGACGGGCCCAGGGCTTGAGCTCCGTCCGGCGGGCACTGGGGTGCGGGAGCCCCCATCCTGCAAGCCAGCTGAGGATCCGGGCGCTGGGGACGGGGGTTCACCGGGGCCCAGGGAGGCTCTCCCCGGCCTGGCTAGGGTTCGGAAGCTGGGACTGGGCCCGGGGATTGAGCTCCGTCCGGCGGGCCCCGGGATGCCGGAGTCCCCCGTCCTGCAAGCCAGCAAAGGGTCCGGGCGCGGGGGACGGGGGTCCACCAGGGCCCGGGGAGGCTCTCCCCGGCCTGGCTAGGGTTTGAAAGCTGGGACCGGGCCCGGGGCTTGAGCTCCGTCCGGCAGGCCCCGGGGTGCAGGAGTTCCCCGGTCCTGCAAGCCATCCGAGGGTCCGGGCGCTGGGGACGGGGGTCCATCGGGGCCAGGGCAGGCTCACCCGACCTGGCTGGGTTCAGAAGCAGGGACCGGGCCAGGGGGCGGGGGTGGCTGGCTTACTCCGCTACGCTGGCGGAGCGGAGTTCTCTGCCCACCCCTAATAAAAAGGAGAAAGGAGGAGTAAGATAAGAAAACGTTACAAAGGGAGATAAACGCACGGGAGGGAATCTAGATGCGCCAGCCATGGTTTTCTGTAACCCAAGCATTCATCAATGCCACTGTTGGACTCCTAGTAAAAACATTTTACTGATTAAGCAGAGGGTCAGTCCCATACGCCCAGTGAAAGAAGTGAGTTTTCAGATCTCTACATGATTTTAGAGAACCCTTTTGGAGTGTCAAGTGTGTGGGTCGGGGCGGGCGGGGGGGCTTTTGGTGTTCCTATAGCATACATCATTGCACATGGAGAGGTCCGTCAAATCATATGAGCCTGTGCCAGCAGATGAGCAGTAAATTTAAGGAGGCTGGTCTCACATTCAAGGTTGGAAGGACTAAAGTGTTTGCTTAGCTAGTGTGTGCCATGACTGGAGTGACTTATGGATGATTAAATTAGTCTTTAACACACTTATCTCTTTAACCAGAAACCAATGGATTTACTTGAGGGCAGGTACAATTTAATTGTTATATCTTCGGTAAATAGGAGTCGAGCGCCGTGTATCTGGACCATTGGCTAGCATCTCCTGAGGCCTTAGGGCTTGTGACTTAAAAAAAGGTAAAGCTTTAAATCTTGATAGTTTTATTTGGTAAGTCAACACCCCTCCCCCACCTACCTATTCCACGTTGCTGGATGTCCTTTCCTGTGACTTAAAAGAAGTAAAGCTTTAAATCTTACGATTTTGGTAGTTTTATTTGGTAAGTCAACACCCCTCCCCCACCTACCTATTCCACGTTGCTGGATGTCCTTTCCTTATAGCTGTTAATTGCTGAGAGGTTCCTATAACAATTATCACTTGTTTTGTCACTTTAGTTTACTATTTGTCTATTCAGTGAATGGCACAGTGTATATTTTGCCACGTATTTTTCCTAGCCACAAATTGTTGTCCCTTTACAGCCATCTATCCTTTATGCCAGTAATTTAGCCACCCCACCTATGCATGGCGTCTGTGCCATCACCTCCTTTTAACTTTTGCAATCTGTACTTCCAGTTCTTTGCTGCAGCACTTGCAGTTCACTCACCAGATCCAGCAGGTATGCCTTTGTTTTGATCCACCATGCCTGCTTCAGAACAGATGCCTTAGCTCAGGCCTGAAGAGAGGCTAGGGAGACACTTGAAGAGCTGCTAGATTGTTTCGGGACAATCTATTTTGGAATATCTGATAGAGACTTCTAACCGCAGATTCCTTACCTTAGAATTTCCTTTGGTGTCAGACTGGATCCGGAAGATTTTTTGTGAGCAGTACCCCTGGGGGCCGGTAGGTGGCGTCGTTTGGCACTGTGTGCATCATTTGCACCATGAGTAACATCCGTGGCACCCATATAGGGGCCACCCAGGCGCGCTGACATTGGTTCTTTTCTTTCCGCGCCAGCCAGCGCTGATCCGGAGAAGAGCTCCCCTCAGTCACTGTTTGACTGGATTCTTTCGATATTTTGTCAACTTCTTTTGAGGTTTTTCCCTCCTGGTGTGGCAGGGATGTCCTCCAAGAAGGCTGGCTTCAAGCCCTGCGGCGTCTGTCATCGACCGATTGTCAGTGACGGAACCGCATCTTGTATGCCTGTGGTGCCTCGTGCTCGACCGCGACCCAAAGTCCTGCTCCGAGTGCCGCGGCGTGAATCCCAAGGCCTTGCGGGAGCAATCCCTCAAGCTCATTGCGGCTCGGCGTGCGACGCTGAAACGTTTGAGGCCCAGGTCGATGGGAAGGGAGCGGTAGCGGAGTCTGAGATCCTCGTTGCACTGCAAGTCGTCGGGACACTCGAGTAAGTTCGGTCACAAGCAAAAGAAGTCAAAGAGGTCTTCAACTACTCCTTATCCGTCGAGAGAGGGAGAGAGGGAGGGATGAGGGAACGTCGACATTCTAGGCCTGGCTCTGCGGTAGAGCCTGCACCGACTCCGCGCCGCCCCGATTTTCTGGGAGCCGGAGTAGCCCCCGCCCAACTTAAGGAGTTTTATGAGCCCATGTGCCTCATTTGTGGGCAGCCTGACCCCTCCTGCTCTCCTCTGGGCCCTCAAGGGGTTGACCGGGGTCCCATCTCCAGTCAGGCCCCATGGATCCATTCCTGGATCCGGACCGGTGTCAGTCGTACCAACCTGACCTTCCCCGACACCAGTCACGATGACAAAGCTCCTGGCACCGCCGGTGCCCACTGACGGTGCCATCCCCATTCTGATCCCTGACACAGAGCAAGAACGGCATTTGCCAACACCGTATCTGGTGCTGACAGGATCCTTGCCTCCTAGAATGGAGCCTGAGCCCTATTTCTGTGGGTTAGGACTCAGGGAGGACTGGGAGGGGTTACTGCACCCTGAGGAATACCAGCCATATGAAGAGAACGCTAACATGGACTAGTGTGAGAAACTGGGTGAAGCTGTTGGATTGGATACTGGTATGCTTTCTCTCCCTAACATGGCTATGGAGGAGGAAGCCTCTTTGCAATTGTGTGTGGTGTGGAGGGCAGCTGGGGTCTTGGACCTTCAGTCTCCCTCAGTGGCAGTCAAGACTAACGTCTTGACGGAGATGCTGCAACCTGGTGTCTCCCCCTCAGAACCCCTACTCCCATTCAACCATGTCCTCACTGACGTCCTTTTGGGAACTTGGTCCAAATCCAACACAGGGGCTTCTGTGAATAGGCAAATTGTCCGCCGCCATCGCCCAGCTTCGGGTGACCCAAATTTCCTCACCCAACAAACTACCTTAGAGTGCTTTGTGGTCCAAGTCTCAACGTCTCATGTAAACCCTGGCACATTCCTTACGGCCCCCGGATAGGGTATCCAAGAGGCTGCCTGGCATTGTGGTCCGTGAACACCACATGCTTTTTGGGCCGCTACTCCCATGCTCTGTGGGACACTTTTGTGCAACTGCTGCCAATGGTCCCGGAGGAGGCCCTGGCTGTGCTCTCTCAAGGTGTTGCTGATAGGAGAGATAAAGCAAACTTCACTATTAATTGTGGACTTCACACGACTGACTCACAGGACAGAGCGATTTCATTGACAGTGGCCTTGAGGCGCCACGTCTGCTTGAGGATGAACGGCTTTTGGGGGATGTCCAATCTTCTCTTATGGACACTCCCTTTGATGACACCTGTCTCTCCAGCGACAAGTCTCATTTGGCGCTGGAGCGCTTCAAGGACAGTTAGGCTACTGTCAAGTCCTTGGGCCTTTCTATGGCCTCGCGCTACCCTCAATTTGCCTTTCATGGCTACAGAAGGAGTTTTTAGATGCACCAATACCCTCCCAGCCACAGCACCATGCATGCTTCCCAGCCTCTGGTGGCCACAGGTACGGTATCCACAGACCTTGTGGGCTTGGCTGCCAGCAGTCTGGTCAGTTCATCACTCCCCCCCCCTCCCCCAAGCAGCTAGAGCCTCTACACCCTACTAATCTGCCTTCTTACCAACATGGGCACCCAGTTGGTGGCAGGATTCGCCATCACCTTCCCCACTAGCAGTACATAACATCAGAGAGGTGGTTTTTCCAAATTGTCCGAAGGGGCTACTCCCTCCCATTCGTGACAGCCTCTCCCTCCATGCCACCATCTCTAGACCAGCTGGCGGTGGATCATCTGTGCTTTCTCCTCCAGGAAGCCACAGCTCTCTTGACCAAGGGTGCCATAGAAAGGCTGCCAACGCCAGAACTGGGTTGTGTTTCTTATTCCCACTACTTCCTAGTCCCCAAAAAGGTTGGAGGCCTTCGTCCTATCTTAGACCTACGGCCCCTCAACTACTTCCTCAAGAAGGAGAAGTTCAAAATGCTCAAGTTCATTCAAGTCCTGTCTGCCTGGACCCAGAAGACTTGATGGTTGCGTTGGACTTGCAATACGCATATTTCCACATTCTCGTCCTGTCTGGCCACCGGCGTTACCTGCGGTTCACGGTAGGCCACAAGCATTTTCAGTTCACCATGCACCCTTTTCGCCTTACCAGAAGAGGTAAGACTCCGTATTTGGGCAACAGGACGAAACAATGTAGGGACTGAATCCTTCACACCATCAGAGACTGTTGGCCTAATTCATCACTAGCTCGCAGTGCCTCACCCGAACCCCTAAACTATCTGGGGCAGGGGTCTCCAACCTTTTCTGTTATGAGAGCTACTTCTGATTAGTGAAAATCGTCGTGAGTTACAAAAGGCCAAGCAACTAGCAAATTTTTCTGTGACACCCCCCACACCCTGCTTCATTGACTTTAAGCCTAATTTCTTTGGAGCCCATACTGTGGTTTGAACAAAATACTTAAAGTAAACCAGGGAGAAAGGTTATGTTACAAATGAAGACATATGATTTTCTTTCATGTCTGGGCCTTTGCAAACTATTATAACAACAACAAGTGGCCAGTATTTGGAGATGTGGCTACCCTAGTTTCACTATAAAGCACTTCACTCAGTTCTATAACACATGCTTCAACTCGGCAAAGTCCATTTTCAGAAAATGCATAGTTCTTAACTGTTCAGCAGCATACTGTCTGCTAAGCTTTGCACTCACTGCCCAGTCTTCACTTCCAGTAATAATCCATCTCCACTCTCTTGGCAGCCTTTTAATTCCTCAAAACCCTAATTTGTAGTCTACTTTACAAGGGCTTACTTTGCAGTCTAGTTTTCATTTAACTCAATTATGTTCTCACACCTTGTGGTGCACTGCACAGATTTCAGATGCCAGTATTCTCTGCATCCTATGCTAAGCACATCTCCATTTTCTTAACAGCCATTCACTAACAGTACAGCTGCCCACTCTGCACAGTAGCTACATACCCCTAAGGCACACAGGTGTCAACCTCTTCAAAAAGGTTTAGAATGCGCGTTCATCAGTCTGTCTGTGTACAATCCCAGCCAGGGTGCTACACCTGCTCAAAATGTTGAGGGCCGCCAGTGCATATTTGAATTTATTTTACTTGTCTTCTTCGTCTCAAAAACGATTCTGCTAAATGTTTGAAGACACCATTTTTGTCTATTTTTGGAGAATGGAGTCTGAGTAGCATTTTAAATATCCACAGTCCTAGAGTCCACTTTGTGTAACTGAGATGTTATTACCTTGTTGAAATGTACACATTTTGTTTATCAAAGGGTGAAAAGGTGAGGTGATACTGCAGGTATTCATATCTGCGGGACACACGATTTCTGCAGCAATCAAGCACTTGACATATTTTTCACAAGGAACGAAGAATGCGCATTGCTGATTATGGCTAATCATGTAATTTCCCTAGCCCTGCGCTAGGAAGAGCCACGCACCTCAGTTGACTATTTACTCGAAAATTAAAGGCTCATAGTAAAATGAAGATAACAAGGTCTAACCATGACCTTGTGATTGCAGCCTCACGAACAGGTGTGCTTTGCATACGACAGACCCAGTTTTGTGAGGTAGGGCTTAGAGGAGAAGAATGACTTTTCCTTGAAATAAAAGAATACAGCACTTGCACACTGTCCTATGTCCTCCGATTCAATAAACATAAACAAATCCAATTGTTTTGTAGCATCTGTAGCAAAACACAGTTCAGTGTTAACACAAGCAGAGCTAGGCACAAAGGAAGAGAGTGGGAGACCGAGAGACTGGGAGTGAAAGCACAGAGAGGTGAGGAGCCTATTTTGGGAGGATTGGGGCAGTGCATGTAAGGCGCTTCAATTTCAACGTCTGCTGCCAGCGAGCTTTAATATTGAAGGAAGATGTAAAGCTCGGTGGCAGCCGATGTTAATATCAATGGGCTTTGCATGCACTGAGCCGCTTTCACGGTCTACCACACGAAGGCAAATATAATGGGTGGTGTAGTCAGTGAAAGCGGATCAGTGCAGGCAAGGACTTTGGATTTTTACATCAGCTGCCACCGCGTTAGCAGCTCAGTGCCTGCAAGGACCTGGGATTGTAACATCGGCTGCCACCGTGCTTTATTACTGAAGGCAGATGTAAAGCGCTGTAGCAGCTGATGTTAAAATCAAAGGGCCTTGCATGCACTATGCCGCTTTTCCTGAGCATGCTGCTGCTAGGCCAGCGGCCCACTTACCAGTCCTACGCAGCTTCTCCGGAGGATGAAATGGCAAATACGAAGCACGGTGCCAGCCTGGAAAAGGCAGGTGGCGCGTGACTTCAGAAAGAACGTCAGGTTCTTTGGCCCACCCCACCCCAGCTACGATCAGTTCAGCCAATCTGAGCAGCTGGTTTGGGTGAGGGCAGGCAAGGGCTGATAGCCCTAAAAGAGAATGAAGGGATAAAAAAGAAATGCTCAGAATGAAGTCTTAATAATTAGATAGCAGGTGCAAGCTACTCCCAGAGGGTCGGCGAGCTACCGGTAGCTCACGATCGACCAGTTGGAGTCTCCTGGTATAGAGAGCATGTAAATAGCCCACATTAAGCAGTGCTAAATTTGGTGCCAGGATGCTGGTTTCCGGTCCAGGGAAGACCTGGCTTGGCAGTTCGGGCTGGACTGTTCCCATGAGGAACAGGGTCAAGACTGATTTGCATATGGCTGGGTCTGAACTGGGGTGGCGAAGTGAGCTTAAGAACGATGATGGATTCAACCCAGATCTGTGACTGGGGGTGAGTGTCTGAATAGTTTCAGCGCTCTGTCCATCATCTCCTTGTGTTTGCCAACTAGTGCTGGCCATATGGCCCAGGCATTGCTGAGGAGACCTAATCGTATATTGTTTAATGTATGTGGTAGGGCGCCTTGGAACTAATTTTTGTGTTCCTGATATGTTAATGGCATTTCTAAATCATTGTAAGATCTGTATGCATTAGGCATATTAGCTTCTTCACAATCGTGAAATGTGTGTGTGTTAGCATTTTGTGATGGAAAAATTGATCCATGAGTTCTATAAGCACCATGGGCCTCAACCAGGAATGTAACATTTCCATCCCTATTTTGTAGCCCATGTAGTGCAAAATGTGCTGTAGCAGCAGATCCTCAATTATCAGTAACATTACTTTGGTTTGCCATTGTAATAAACAGAATTCAGAGAGGTAATTCCTATAGTGGGGTGTCCTTTTAAAGGTTCAAGTTTGAACACCCAGCAGACAATATTAGGTGCTTCCTAACACGCTGAGGGGGAACAATCCCTAACACCATAGATTTCTCTGTGCAAAAGGTGATTAGGTTACCTTGGCACACTTAATAACTACGCAGGGAGACCTGTTAAATGAGTACCAGACCTATGAACGTTGATGGCGCCATGTTATACGGTTCCTACTTAGAAGAGGTAGGACTGCGTATTTGGACACCAGGACATCAGAATGTAGGGTCTGAGTCCTCCACACCATCAGAGACTGTTGGCCTAATTCCTGACTAGCTCACAGTGCCTCACCCGAACCCCTAAACTACTTGGGGTAATAGGTGATTTTGGCAACCTCGAACATGACCCTCTGATACCCAAGGAATCGTGGAAACAGATCTTAAGCATGCCAAAATAAACACAAGGAAGATACGAATGAAAGTTTTCAATACATTTATTGAAACAATCGTAGTCTTGCATAGAAAGAATGAGCTGCAATTATTAGGCAGATGAAACAAAGCAATGGCACCATCATTACGAACATGGTGAACAGAATGAACAATTCAACCATGGCAGTGCTATTCTATATTTATGTATGTCTATGTATTCCTACCTTGCTCTGCCTCTAATCTGAGAGCATATTAGGGGGTACCCTCTACCCGATTCTCTTGGGATAGCCTGAGACCCCATACCTGAGTAACTTTGTCTGGTGTCTGATTGGAAATTCCCCTCTCAGAGATGTTTTAAGGCATGGGCAAAGAGGGCTCTGGCCAGCTCTGTTATGCAGAGAGTCTTGTCCTGATTACCTTGAGTAATTCTTAAACAAATTGTTTTAAATACTGTTTTCCTTTCATTTTTAATGTGGGTGATGTTTGAGAGCCTATTACGGACATTTTGTCGGGATGTGCTGTTTAAGTTTCTTGCAACATCCATAAAAAGTTTTTTTTTAGATCAAAACAGGACCTCGCATATGAAAAATTGGAAGGCATGACAGAGATTATTTGCAATAACATTAGTGAGCAGCTGCTGTGTTACAGTATTGAAAACACACACCATTATCCCTGAATATTGAATGTAAACACATTTAGAATTTGGACGAGTGCGCCTTTGTACCGTCAGTGACCTGACCAAAGAGGGCATGAAAGAACTGAAATTGGATCATAAAATTAAAGCTGTTGTGAACAGGGGCCCCCAAAATCCTTAAGATGTCCCTGCACCCTCTGCAGGATCAGGATGGAAGATCAGCATTAGCAGAGTTGCAAGTTGAAAAACAGCCTTTGTTCCAGGACCGTTGTGGCTGGAATGCCCCTCTAACGTCTAGGAAGACAGTGCCATTCTTAAATAATATAAGTCTACCGTGTTAGATGTACAGCACTGATGTATTGGTGTGTCTTCATGCTGGAAGCTGTCTCCGAGTGGACAATCGTAGGCACTAGGATATCTTGAACTGTTCCTAGCCTTGAATGCAAAGTACAGATAATGTAGCAGGAAAGGCTTCCTAGAAAAAGGCAGCATGTACAGCATCTTCACAGAAGAATATCATGCAAGCAAATATATAAACAATCTAGCTAATACGAAGTCTGCTAAAATGTATAAAACCTCAAAATAAAAGGAGACACAAAGTGTGCCCAAGAGGGCATCACTACACCTGCGCCCCTCGGGTGTTCACCAAGGTGATGGCGGTGGTTGCAGAGATCAGGGGTACAAGGCTTCGCCCATCTTGACAACTGGCTGTTGAATGCGGGCTCGCCCCAGGCTGTCGTCTCCCACTTAAAGACCTTCTGCACTCGGTGGGGTTCACTATCAACATGCTGAAGTCACACCTCACTCCCTCTCAGACGCTCTTCATCGGAGCTGTTCTGGACACAGTCCAGTTTCAGGCGTATTTATTGTTTGGGGAGTTTTATATAGCGAGAACTCGACCCAAAGGTATCACAGCACTTTACATGAGCACCAGTTGCGTTACAGACAGACATATTCATTTTTTTTTGTTAGGCATGGGGAGATTAAGTAATTTGTCTAGAATCACAGGATGTTGAGCGTCCCTCCCGAGACTCAAACCCAGTTCCCCAGCTTCGAGTTCGACCGCTCTAGCTTTAGGCAACATCCTCTCCCCCCTTGTTATCCTCTCAAGCGGTGAGTCCAGGATATTCAGTCTGTGATACTGATGTTTCAGCCTCTGTCTAGATTTCGGTGAGACAGACCTTGAGGCTGTTGGAACTCATGGTCTCCTGCATCCTGTTGGTAACTCTTGCCAGATGGCATATGTGGGCTCTGCAGTGTGCAATGGGCACAGCATCAGGGGAATCTCTCCAACTTGGTCCAGATCTCGGAGGGAACTGTGAAACATTTGCAGTGGTAGCTCATGAATTGCGATTGGGTCAGAGGTAGACTACTCTCCCTTCCCCAACCAGATCTCACAGTAGTGACAGATGCCTTTCGCCTGGGATGGGGTGGCCATCTGGGAGAGGTGGATATCAGAGGACTCTGGTCTCTGGTGGAATCCACACTCCACATCAACCTGCTGGTGCTCCGAGTGATCCGATTAGCATTGAAAGCCTTTCTACCCTCCATCAAGGGAAAGATAGTGCAGGTGTTCATGGACAACAACACAGGGTAGGGTGGGGTTGTGGACCCTATGTCCAGAGGCCCTGCATCTCTGGACATGGCTGGAACATCAGGGCATATTCCTGGTGGTTCAACACCTGGCATGCTCTCTGAACACCAGGGTGGACAAACTCAGCCATCAATGTCTAGTGGATCACAAATTGTGTCTTCATCCGGAGGTGGCGCAAAGTCTTTTTCAACAGTGGGGAGAGTTGTGGTTAGATCTATTCACCTCCTCCGAGAAGGCACAATGTCAGCAGTTTTGCGCGCTGGAGTTTCCAAGGTGGCTCTTGCTCAGAGACTCTTCATCTCGAGAGGAGCTCAGGCCGCTTATATGCCTTTCCGCCCATGCCACTCCTGCCCAGAGTTCTCAAGAAGATCAAGAATGACCGACTCATCCTTGTGGCTCTGAATTGGCCATGGAGAATCTAGTATCCCGATCCAAAAAGAGCTTTGCCATTCTACCTTGACTTCACAGGAGAGTTCCGGGTGGATGACCAACTCTTTGTGAGGTGTGTTGATGTGGCGTACCATCTCCAAATATAATTATGCATTAGTCAGTAAACAATTAAGGAAGAGAGGAGTAAAGATATTCGTTTTGGTGACAGTGGGCCTGGCTTTTCGACTTAGTGTACTAATAGAATGAATTTCCACTGAATAGAGCTTTAAAATACATACACTTATTTTGTGAGGGTTCTTATTTATGTTTTAGCCACATTGCTTCTTGCAAAGTCGCTTTAATGATGCCGGTAGACGAATGGTGACAATGCTACTTCCTTTGATGTAATGTTATGCAATTTAGAGGGGTTCTGAATCTTAGAACAGGTCTCTGCATCACAGATAGTATCTTAATTGGACCCTGAGCCAGAACATGGAGATGCTTCAGGTCGTAGGAGGTCTGGCTGAGGGCTGGGTGACGAAGCAGATGCTGCAGGGAAAAAATGATTAATTGTTAGTAACTCCTCCAAGAGAATATGATAGCGGACCCATGGTGCCCACAGGCACACCAGATGGAGTCGCAGCCCTCGCAAAAATGCTAAACATAGCGTTCAGAAATATGGAAGGATCCGATCCAGGAGTCGGGAAAGCCAGTTATACCGGATCCTGGTTCGAGGGCACTGGTGTGCTGTATGAGGGATCACCAAATCCGGCTCTGGTCGCTCTGTCTGAGTCATCGGCCTCGGAGGCGGGATGGAGTCATAGACCTTAGAGCCGGGGATGAAATTGGAGACATCCTTGGAGATGGAGTCGGCGACAACTTTTCTTTATGATCCCGAGGTTTCGGATCCAGGGACGCCGACCTTGGCGAACCACCATTAGAAGAACGATACCGAGACCCCTGGCACTGCTTCTTCTTATGTTTTCTTTTTAGACGACCTCGAAGTGTGGGTTGACGGCGACTCCGAAAGAGGTCGAGATCTCAAGCGACCTCTCTTCTGCCTCTTAGCTTTCGTCATGAACAAGTTTGCTTCCCTTTCCTTCAAGGTCTTCGGATTCACCTGGCAACATGACGAGCAGGCTTTAAAGTCATGGTCCAACGACAAACACCAGAGACAGTATTAATTCGGGTCTGTGATGGACATCTGACCATTGCATTCCCTACACGGTTTAAAGCCCAATTTCCCCGGCGGAGAGATCTTCACTAGCAAAAAGGTTGCACCTACAGAATAGAAGAAATTTCCCAGAAAATAGAGAGTCTGGAAAAACTGTTACATGTCGACGTTGCGGAAAAAAGGGAACTGACTTCAGCATGCCGACGTGGTCTTCTTATGACTCTGATGACATCACGCGGAATCAATGGCGGAGCCATGGCATTATGACATCCTCGTCGATGTGGGAGAACTATGGAGAATAGTTTTCGTGGAATTCTGTGCATGGGGTATATTCAAAAGATGAGGAATCTACAGGCAGATGTATCCATCAGAAAACTGGTCTACATTTATGCCAGATGTGTGCGAGTATTTCACCTGTCTGCGTGAGAAGCCCCTGCTGCACTGGTGTAATTACGCACCTCCAGCCCGAAGAGCATTTCGAGCAGTGACCATAAATACGCATTACAGAGGGCACATGATAAAAAGGATTCGTGAACTAGTTAATTTATTTACTTGCATTATACACGTAGTTTTCACAAGAATTGTGTAAAATATAGTTTGTCGGTCTGAGTGAAAATTGTACGCTTAGGCATACCTTGCGTACTAAAATCATGAGAGATCCCTGTGGGAGAGTGGTTCAAGCAGAAAGTCTCTTGCCGTCCTGGCACCGTATCAGTTTAACACCCCCTCACAGACAAATTAGAACAAGCATTGGCATAGCCAATAGGTCTCGCCTTTGGGCCTTATAAGTGTTTAGCCATAGCAATTGCCTTTGCCAATGTCTTTAAGCTAGGTTGTAGAGCATTGTGGCTGCTGTGTAGCATGTTGAAAAGTTGTAATAAAAAAGTGTTATAAACATTTGTTACCTTATAAATATATAACCAAGAAGACAATATGTACAACAGAACAACCCTATTAAAAAAGAAATACCATAAAAAATGTCTTCTTGTTTTTTTTTTTCTTGGTCATACTGGCAACTTCTTCCTGCATGTTGTAATGCTTGTTTGTTATTGTTTTTTGGGTTTTTTTTGTGGGTGGGTGTAGGGGGATATAAACAACGGGATGGTGGAAGTTGGGAAATAGTACCTGAATTACTACACGAGAAGCGGACAGATTTTAGGGAAGAATCAACAGATACCAGATACCAAGGGCAGACTGAGGTGGTGCTGAGTGGTGCTGAGGTGGTGGTGGGCTGATGTGGAGGTGGTGCTGAGGTGGTGGTGTGCTGATGCGATGCTGAATGATACTTAGGTGGAGCTGAGTGATGCTGTGGTGCTGAGTCATGCTGAGGTGGTAGTGCTGCACTGCTGCTCAGGTGGTACTGAGTAATGCTGAGTTAGTGCTGTGCTGATGCTGAAGTGCTGCTGTGTTAGTGCTGAATTGCTGCTAATGTGGGGCCACACTGGTTCCAAGGTGGTGCTGAGGTGGTGTGCGCTGGTGCTGTGGTGGTGGACGCTGCTGCTGAGGTGGTGTGCACTGAGGTGGTGGTGCAGCGGTGGTGCTGAGGTGGTGCCGGGGTGGTGCTGCGGTGGTGCTGAAAGCGCGAATAAATAGCATCTCAGTTATAAATTTGACCCGCATGGAATAATACTACCACAAACTAAAGTTGAATGCGCCGTAGAACATAAAGGCTAAAGGAGTGCAAATTACCTTACAACTTCTAGTAATGTCACAATCCCAGTGGGTAGTCAAAAAATGCAGTAGCCTGTTTTTCCATAAAGGGCAAAATAAAATATAGTTGTGAAAAGGGTATTGTTTTACAGCAAATACTGTGTCCACTAGAAACAGATAGGTAAATGGCACACTTATTAGTAAATCGTGGCCCTTCAAGAACATGCATATTTAACATAACCTTAAATCAAGAACGCCATAATTTGCATAATCTCGTCCTGCAGCAGGAACTCTTTACTTGAAAGTAGCATAGCCTCGTATACCGTTTTTAAAGTGTGTACTACCTTAAGTAAAATAAGAACAGCCCAGCAGCCAAAGAAGTATGAAGCCTAGTGAAGAGGAAGACAGTTCATGTAAAGGACACGGATTGTCCAGGAACCCAGAAGAAAATTGGTGTGTGCATGAGGTGCAGGACTGATACACATGGCACAAGTGATCAGATCGTGGGGTGCCTGGAGAAGCCACCCACTGTAGCATCACTATAGTGTATAGTCAGTTATAAAAGTATCAATGCAAGTGTCAAGCTGGGGCTTTCCCATGGATAAACATGCAATTACTACAATTAAGCACCCTATCGCGAAAGGAATGCAAGAAATTATTACTGTTTAATAAAAACAAGAACAGTCCGATCAGAAGTATACAACACTATAAAAATCTGTCCATCACATTACGCTACAGCAAATGGTCACAGTATTGACAGCTGTGCCAGTGAGTGCAAGGGTTATTTTGCTTTTAACAACACACTTTCAGTTGACTTTGAATCACATCAAGGATAAAGAAACACAAAATCCTTTTTTTGCAGAACTGACCCCTTCATGTAGCTCTGGTCTGCAAGGAAACTATTAGCAGTGGATTTTAGATCTCCGAAGCCTATGGTGAAGAAATCCAGCAGCAAGCAGCTTAACTGCAGAGAAAACAGCATGGGAGAGTGTCCACAGATGCTGCGGAGTTGGTGGGGGGTGCGGGGCTTTGGTTGAGCTTGGGAGTTTACGACTCCATGCCCGGGTGGCTGCTGGAGGAGCGCCGGAGGAACTACTGCTGCTGCTGCTATATGTGTAGGAGCAGTGGGCAAGGGTACTGCCCCAGGGCAGGGGCCGCAGGCATGGTGCTGAGAGGCAGAGGGTAACATGATGAGAGAGACAACACGGACAATGGGAGGGGGGCGTGAAGAGAGATGACAAGGACAACGGGAGGGGGCTGGAAGAGAGACAACACGGACAATGGGAGGGGGGGCAGGAACAGAGACAACACGGACAACAGGATGGGGGTGGGAAGAGAGACAACATGGACAACGGAAGGGGGGTGTGAACAGAGACAACACGGACAACAGGAGGGGGACAGGAACAGAGACAACACGGAAACAAAACAAGTTTAGTAATCATTAGGAAACAAAACAAACTGTGGCTGCAATTAAGCAAAGCTGACCTGTATAGCGACAATTAAAACAGATGCTGCACCTCTTCCCCAGACAGTTACGGCTGTGTGGGCACAACGGGAGGGGGGCAGGGGCAAATTGAAACAGGAAAGTTAGAAAACAAGCGGAGGCAAACGAAAACAAGCCCGCGCGCCTCGCACAAGTAGGGGGTGGGGGGGGGGAGTGCGGCCGAGAGCAGGCAGCGTTTCCCTTGCGGAGCGAGCGCAATAATTGCTAACATATGGCGCCGCTCGCTCCCGCAAGGGAATCGCCAAACGTGCACGCGTTGCATTGAAAGCAATGCAACGCGTACACGTTTTTGCCTGCAAAGCTGAATCGATTTCAAGAGGTCTCTTTCCTATGCAGCGCATGTGCGCTGCGTAGGCGAGACCTAAAAAAAGGAATAACCGGGAAGAAACCTAAAATGATGTGAAATAAGTGAGTTAACAATCGGTAACTAGGCAAAGTTTCACTTCTGTTTTTAAAACAATTTAATGAACTAATGATGAACAGGAGGTGTGGGGAATTTCACTTGAGCCAACAGCAATTCAAATCCCTCACTTACCTCTCAAACAGCAAATGGAAAAGCACAGCTCCATAACGGCCCAAAGAATCGACCAAAAATCTCAGAATCATTATCGATGACTCTTTCTATGCAAGAACATGTTACGGTCACCTGCGGAAAATGCTTTGGCATTCTCAAACTTCTGAGAAAGCTGTTTAAGTGGATACCGATAGCCTGGCGAAGAACCATAGTCCAAGCTCTGATTACAAGTAAACTGGACTATCTATGGCAATGCCCTTTTTGTGGGCATGGTGGACTACCTCTTCACAAGATTACAGGAAATTCAAAATGCTGCCGCCAAGCTAATTTGGAACATGGACAGATTCAGTTCTGCTTGTGTGGCAACCTTACATTACCTACCAATGCGAAAAAGAGCCATCTTTAAACTTTTATGCCATGCTCACAAGGCTTTGTACAACACTGGACACGAAATTCTACAGGCCAGAGTTGAACTTGATAAGCCTTCACATGACTTGAGATCCTGCAATCTAGCCTTACCCAAGTCCATACGAAGAAGGAAAGTCAGAACAGGTGGTTTTTCATTTTTAAATTTGTCTGCAGCCCAGTGAAACTTTCTACCTCTGGATCTCTGCCTTACCGATAACCGTTCTCGGTTCAGAAAGAAATTGAAAACCTGGCTGTTTTGGGGATAATGTCCCTTCTGTATATCATATATTTCTGTATCGTTTTCTCAGTTGAAAGGATAGGGAGCTTCTTAGTGCCGTGATATCCCCAAGGGGATGAGTGTTGCACTCTATAAATATCTTAAATAAATGAACAAAGGCCTGAGTGTTGCCCTTGTAAAAGAAATTCTTTAGAAATATCAGTGCCTCTATCCTGGGGCTAACAAACTACCCCTCAAACGCAGAGCTGCCAAGTTTTCAGTTTGCTTATGTCTGACATCTTTATGTTTGTCGTGCACTTATGTGTGACATTTGCATGGCTCACGTGTGCCACTTCGAGTGATACTTTATCAGGAGCTAAACAAAGGGTTAGTTCCATGTTTCGCTGTTAATTACATAAATAAGACCATTTTACAATGCTAACATTTAAGTTCAATTCCAATTCTTTTGCTTCCCAGGAATCCCATGTAGTGTCCCTTTCATAATCTTTAGATAAGCTCTCTCCTCCATCCCATACCGGTACTTTCTCTTCTGCCTTGCACTCGTTCTCTCTATTCCATCCCTTCTCAAGTACCCACTACTCTATTGCTGCTCAAGTATTCTCTGTCTCCCACATCTGTATATAATGTTTCTTCTATTCTCCATGTATTCCTGCATCCACCTTCTTTCACATTTTTGCTTGCCTACATTCCTCCACAAATTATCATTGCACTCTGGCACCATTCATTCTTCTCAAGTTCTCTCTTTGCTGTCTGAATATCCCCTCAATTACCTTCCATGTCCCTTGGTGGTACTGCTTCAACCCTCCCTAAGGAACTTCCCATTCTGCTTTTGTATCCTGCACTAGCCCAACACAGTAACCTTCTTTATTTTGTGTTCTTTTCTACACCACACTGTTACTCTCACTTACATCCTTCTTATGCACCCTCCATCCTCGTTTGGTATATTCAGAACATTCAGCTCCCTTAGGTACCCATCCAAGTACTAACCAGGCCCGACCCTGCTTAGCTTCTGAGATGAGACGAGATCAGGTGCTTTCAGGGTGGTATGGCTGTGGGCAGCTCCCTTAGCTACCCAATGTTCCACCATAATAAACCTTGTGAAGACATGCTGGACAAGGGATCTTTACAGCTGCATATTTTGCCTTTTCGAATGACCGGTACAGAATCAACTACTGTGAAGTCGTCTCTGTGACTGACTACTAATAAGGCAGCTGCTAGATTAGTGCTGGAAGTTTTATTGAAGTGGGAGAGAAAAGACCTTTGTTGTCTCCTATCAAGGATAAGGCTCTTGATCTACTTCCACCCAACTACCCAGTGTTACATGTGACATCTGTTTTTGTTTTTTGTTTTTAGCTACACCGCTTTCAATGCAGGAATTTGTAAGCATCCTTACAGTGGTTAAACTGAAACCACAAGTCCCACAGTGTGATGTACTGTGAGCTAAGAAGGCAGAACGTTTGCTAACGGTGTCACACATGACATGGATCCTTGGCAGATATGAGTAGGGCACACATTGGGTTCTGATGGAGCCTTGCCCTTCGTTTGTGCCTCATTTGAGCAGACATGAGCATTATTAAAGTTTTTATTTGTTAACTGAGCCCCCTTTCAATGTGCAGCTTGGATTCGTGAGTGAGTTTGCATCACTCCCAATCAACGCACTCGACACTGTGGAAGGAAACGACAGGCTGCCCCACAACACTGTTTATTAAGAAGAAAACGAAAACAGGAGCAGGACTAACGTTTGTCTTTCCATAGTCATTCGCTTTCAGGGCAGATGTATCTCATTCTGCAGACACCAGGGCCACACGACTGAAGCCACCTTAAGCACGTGGTGCCATAAAAGCGTATGATTATTAAAAGGAATAAGCACGCTCCAAGAGACAGTTTTGTGCAGGAGCCCCTCGTTTCACTTTGACGAAGATGAGTGGAATGTGTTGATTGTAATGCAGCATTTTGGGGTTTGTATGCCACAGGGAGGCTGGCTGGCACGGGATAAGAAAGTAACCACTTACAGGAAGGAAGTGTGACACGTAGGCAGCGTGTAACGGCGTTTATGCCACTTGCAGCTAACCTAAATACATGATGAACACAACATATCTAAAACAAACCACATAACCAAAGAAGTTCCTCTTCCTTGCTGCGTATTCAAGCTTTGACCTGCTCTTCTGCAAGATTTGCAGCGCTCCCGCCAGTCTCTGCTGTGTAAGGCTCTCTTTTAGGGGATGACTCGACCGCTGTGCCCGGAGCGCTTACTATCAGAGCAGAAAGCCGGCAGAGGAAAGGGAGAGTTGCTCCTTCATAAAGCTTCTAGCTGTAGTTTGCTTTCTCTGAAGAGCTAGCTGTAGGCCTGACATGCAGGGCTGGATTGGGATCAAAAATAGGCCTGGGCACCCTAAAAAAAAAAGTGGCCCATATATGCGGCTTGCGCCTTTTCCCAAAACACTGCTTCAGTGTTTTAAGTATAAGGGGGAGGGGGAGAGGTGTCTCTAATAGAGACTTGTTTTCTTGACTTAACTGAGATTTTTAAAAAATGCAAATGTTGCCAGGACTCTTTGTGCACGCATTAATTCACAATGGTGACCCATGCCTGAATATAAGTGAGGCCACTTCTGCTCAGGCCCCCTAACCCTGCTCAATCTGCATACATTAATGGGCTGGTCCAGCGAGAGACTGGGAATGACACCTCCACCCTGTTGGTAAAAGGGAGGTAACAGAGACCCATCTGCCTCCGGAGAGGCCACTCATGCCCCCACTGGGCTACTGGCGGCACCTGAACAGCACAGACACAGCCCTAATCGGCCACCAGGCTTCCCAAAACATGCGGTCCACAGCTGCAAATCAGATACCAGCCCATTGCCCGAGTGCCCGTCTCACCAATCTGACCCTGCTGACATGTCTGACATCGCAGTCGAGGAGAGCGAGAGGGTGGACCATATAGCCGGAGATACGGAAGGCGTAAGAGGAGACCGGGAGTTCCGAGAGGACGAGGAGCCAAGGATCGCGACCACGAGCCAGGAGAGACACAACCCTCAAGACTACGGGGCTACCTCTCCTGTCGGCGCAGGACGGAGTACGAGGTCTACAGTGCCGGAGCTACGTCAACTGGATACCCAGAGGAGGGAGCCGGACCTTATCCGGTACCACGTGCATACCAGCCAAGCTCCCGGAGGAGCGTGGCTACCTGAGGTACGGGCTCGCATTCAGGGGTGGTTTAGAAAAGGGTCCCCAGTGGCGAGCGAGCCGTTAGCCCGAGCCGGGGAGGGATAAATTGCAGAATAAGCGTCTGTTCGCAGCGTAGTTACCCAAGCGCTCGCGACACGCACTTGGTGATGGTACAGGTGTTCCTCCCTCACTCCTCTCCCTATTACAACCTGCATAATTCGGAGTACACGCACTAAAACCGTGTTTCTATTTTTATTTTCCTTTTCATGCCCCCTGACCACCTACTGCTGGGACGAACGCGAGGTCCTTCGCTGAACCCTTCTTCTGCCTTCAAGACGGGAGGGAAACCAAGCTAAACCTTACCCGGATACTCAGAGACTTTAAATAAATTCTTTTGTTTTGCACCGCATCTCCTCTCTGGTCATCCTTGCCCATTCACACACTATTTTTTCTTGTATAGCCCTACTCTTCCCAATGCAGGGTGTCAGAGCGCTTTACATCAACACGTGCATATTACTTGTACAATAAATTATATACATTTGTAAATGAATATACAGGATGTGTTACATAAAACTGGGGGACTACAAGGTGTAGAAGTCACTTTTCATCTTCCATAGCTCACTGTGCTATTATCCTCGCAATGCGCTCAAACGTACACATGATAGACCTGCTAAACATATATGTGAGGGCTTTAGATCCGATGTCACTTCTTGTGATGCCACTTACTGTAAAATCGTGGCTTGTGATGCCACTTTCTATGATGTCAGTTCCTGTGATGCTGATCCAGCGCAATATTACCCAACAGCATTCATACACCATATACTCACTTGGGCCCATACATTCATACTACACTAATACTTACGCTGGGTGTCAGATGTACTCTTTTATCAAAATCCCTGCTACCAATTACCTTCTGATTGAAGAGTAATAACTTACCAATGGATCCTTTGCTAATTGGGAAATTTAAAATGAGTGACATTCAATATAGTTCATAATCCTGAAATAACCACGGAGTCAGGAAGTTTTAAAATGTTTATCTAAAGTTTTAGCAGAGTAAAATACAGAAAACACGGTACTTGATTGTAATACCCAAGAAAAAGCATAGAAATGATTTTGCTAATAAATGACGGTGTTTAAGGAAAGGAAGAGAATAGAGACAGCAGCGCAACTAAAGGTTGCAGTATAGTTACCTAAATGCGAGAACCAAGCCCCTTGGCCAAGGAGTTGGAAAGGATAGGACCCAGGAAGGATGAAGAGCAAAGACCTCTTCCAGGATCAGGACAGGACCAGTGACCTCTCTATAACGACGCCTGCGCCGTTCCGCTCTCTGGTACTCGACTTCTCCTCGATTCTCCCGTTCTAATGGACTCCGCCGCCCCCTCCTCAGGACCTCTTCCGGACAGGGATTCAGTCAGCAACCGATCAGCATGGCAGTCTGGAGCTAAGAGCTCTCTGTCTCGCAGCATGAACGCCTGTTCTTCGTGAAAACATGCTCTGACTAATTAACTAATGCTATATTCTATTATACCCTTCTACGCCCATGTACCTCCCCTTAATGTTGCTAAAATATGGGACCACTACTTCTGATTGGACAGGGACAGGGGGTGGATTCTCGCACCATGTCAAATTTGGCCTAAATTGTGAAGCCTATTGTTTTTAGCTTCCCGCCCCTTCAAATTAATACATTCACTTTATTTCCCACCCGTCTCACGACAAATGTTATACATTTTACAGGGGAAAAGTATCATTTTGTCCACAGGAAACAAAGTACAGCATCTTCGGCCAATGGGTCATGGCCTTGGGAGACGTCCAAGTTGACTTCACTTGGCAGGCACACAGGATACATGCGCAGAACCATCGTCTCTCGAGTTACAAGTCACCAACCCAGGCCCAAGTTTACGAATTACTAAAAGTGCAAGAAGAAAATATTAAAATCACAAATAAAAAGTTTCACTGTATGCCCACTTTTCCTACTCTATTCCCAATTAATTATAATACTATCCTGCATTAGTAGCATTAAGAAAACGACAATTTAATAATGACATGAGAGCAAGCTTAAGCATGTGAAAACATTTAGCGGCCATTTTAGTGCACACTGCGCAGAAGCAGAAGTTTCCCACCAAGCAAAGAAAGACGTCGCACCATGTGATCAGGTTGCGACATGTGCAATGAGGTTCCCGCGCTTTAGCGGCCATTTTGGATTACAGACAAGCGTTATTCATTAGTAAAACACCTAGGCAAGCTTCTGTCCCTCTTGTGTTTGTGAATGCAAAGGTTAGTTTTGACAATACAAATTTAATAAATTAATACTATGAGGAGGATTGCGTACAAGCAAGTTTCATTTTTGAAACCTTGCTCCATCAATGCCATGTGTGATTTCGTGCTCCATGATGTGTGCCATGATGTCATATGCCGTGATGTCATGCGCTGTGATGTCGCGTGCCGTGATGTCATGCGCGTGATGTCGCGCGCCGTGATGTCACTTGCATACTGCCTAACAAGGTTAGTCCCCCCGACTTCTTTTTTTAGGACTCGTGCCCTGGTGTTAAGGAGAGTCGTTGGCACAGAACATTGAAGTCACAAGGTGCTCTGCTTGTCACAACTGGGGGCTGTGTTCTCTGTCCGGACCAAGGTGAAAGCAGTATACCAGAGGTGCTCACAAAGCAGCTAAATTCAGCTGACCTCTTGTACAACTTGCTTTGCTCTAACATAGTACACTGAGACAGTCCTGGGCATGCTCTGTGACTTTAATGCAAGCTCCTGCACCAGTGTGGGGCACACTCTTGAGGTAGAGAGGCTGAAGAGCCTGTCCAGCCCCCAGCACAGACGTAATCGGGACAACGTCAGTCAGGGGCGCAACTAGACCGGAACTTTGGGTGGGGGGGCTGACACAGCAAGCAATGGAAGTGGAGCAAATACTTCAAGCAGTTGGAGGCGGAGTTAGCCTTAGAGCCAATACCACAAAATGGTTACAAACTGCATTTTAAATATATTGAACAAACCCAATGCTATAAGAACACACGTTTTTGTGGATTTTAAGTTTGTCGGCTACTTACAGAGAACTTTAAAGGAGGGTTTAATAAAAACAAAGTAACAAGCAGTTTGAACAGATTTCTGTACAAAGCACATTACACCAGTTTTCGTAAAGTTATGTAAAAATGTTGGTCTTTTTCCCCCCCAATTCTCGGTCAATTTTTTCTTGGCAGGATAACACGCTCATTAAGTATTTATAATTCCATGTCCAGACGGTGCTCTTGCCTGATTGTTGACCAAAGGTATGATTACAGTTTGCTCATCAGGCTGCTGCAATATATACTTGTTTGAGGCTGCATTCAGGCACAAGTCGCAAACAACTGAGCTTAGTGGGTAAACACACCTGGTTGGGGTGTAGGACTGGTCAAGTGACAGGTTTGATTCCAGATTTATAGTTCATTCCTCCTGAGATACAATAAATGCCACTCAGTTTGCAATATTATAACATGTTAATTGCTTTTCCATGAATCTGAGCTATCTTAAAAACAACCTAGTTGATGTGAGCACCCCAATTTGAGCAGTTCTCTTATGCAATGCATGATTGAGCTACATCCATGAAGGAAGCCACCAATATGGTGCTTTGTCCTGTGAGGACGCCACCCCGAAATAAACTAACAGTACCTCGTAATAGCATACATTATAACAACCAGATTTCAATTCTTTTCTAAGTTCCACATCACAAACAGTGTTAAAACCACTAAAATAATCAGGGTTAAATGTTGGATGGGGAATGTTCTTTATAAAATGCATATTTTTGTTACTGATTCTTCAGATGGCTTTATGGAAGAATGTCAACATTCTCTGTTATGGTGGTCCTAAACATCTATACTAATTACAGGAAACACACTTATTTTTTAACCGGAACATGTTGTGCTCAAAGAAGTGTTTTCCTTGTGCAATGCTTTTTCATTGGTAACCTGTTATGCTTGGAGTTATGCTGCATTTGACAGGCCTTGGTTTAGTTTCACAGCAGAGTAAGAGTTCACACATATTTTGCTGCCAAATTACACTAGGTTTAAAAGGCAAGATACAGTGATGCAATACCTATACAAAGGAAGTGCTGTTGTTACGCTGTACTGTCCCTCGAATAGCACTCCTTACAACGCATGCGTTGTCTATGCATGCCATTACAACTCAAGTCGTTACAGCGACTTGCTGTGGGGGGGCGCTGGAGTTTGGAATAGTATAATTTACTATTCCATCTCCAGTGTGTGCAACAGTAGGGAAGGTGTTGGATTGAAAATCCAACAAATCCAACACCTTCTGCCCCCTACAGCAAGTCGTTGTATCGACTTGCGTTGTAATGGAATGCGATGTAACAACGCGCTGTTGTAACAACTTGCGTTGTAATGGCATGCGATGTATTGCATGCGTTGTAAACGATGTTTCCCCTGTCCCTCCTTAGTTACAATTTCCAGCAAATTCTGCATCTGTTTGCAATATGAGAAACTGATCATTGAGGTTCTTGCTTTAGGTAGCAGAGTTTATGCATCAAGTTACACATGTATTTTACATACAGCATTCACATTGCCAAGCTATCTCTCAGTCTACCCAGAGATCAGGCTCCAGACACCAAAGATAACCCTCATGGGACAATGCTTCTTCACCAAAACACAAGAGCCACAACCCACCATTCCTGCTTGATGTATTCCAAAATGCATTTGGCACCTGTAGGCATCCACTGACCAATGAAAACCCATACATGCCACGTATCACCACAAATGACCACAGCACAGAAACAACGTCCATCTCCACCACCGATAACTTACGCATTTTCCTGATCATGAACTAATGTAGGTCTAGATTAACATCCCTAACTCCATTTTCTGCAACAACCTACTCCGTGCACACTTATGGTGTGGTCCATTTATATCATTCATGAAGTAACAGTCTGTTCCTCTTCAACAGACAATGTTCAGTGCAATAACAGCCTATGACCTTTCTTCAAACAAATAAATGAAGTGCTCTGTGACGGTGCTTCATCTCAGATAGGTATTCAACCAAAGGATTCCAAATCTTATATCATTACCTATATGTCTATGCCAAAGTGTGTGTAATTTTCTCTAGAACAAGCTTCTTCCATAGATTGTGAATCTAGTGCATATTATTTACATCTGTATTTGTGATAAAAGAGATAATAAACTAAAACCAGGATGCAATGGGTTACTTTTGTGCTGTAAAGTAAAATCACATTGAAGAGATCTCTTGACAATAAGAGAGTTGTTTACAAGTGTAAAGCATTTGGAATATAAAATCTGTTGCAGCTCTTATGAGTCTTTAAACTTTAAAAAGAAAAACCTTTATCCGTTGGGGTTTGGCATGGCAAGTTTCATGCACATCCATCAACTGGAGACAAACCAAATGGAGACTGGGTCCAAAAAAGTAAAAATAGTCATGTTTACCATTTTAATACTCTCAGAAAGCTGTTGACGGAGATAAAAAAAAATAGCTGAACTGAATTACAATCAACTTGGCATTAAAGTAGAAATTTTCTCAAGAAATACGAAGTATGGTGTAAATCCATTCAGTACTTTTTGAGAAATTAGCATTAGAAAAGTGGTTTTGTAGGACTCAAATTGAGCCAGCCTGTCAATCAAGCTTTGGAGGATAGACTTATCTGGACTGTTAGTTCATGGATGCTGTATGAACCTAGATTTGTGAAATATCTGAAAGATGCAAATTTGTAAAGTAATTTTAAAAAATCAAATCCAATTGGGCAAGAAGCTTTTTCTCCCATAGTCCATTTAGGCCTGCAATCCCAAAGCTGGGTTCGCTGACCCAAAGCTCTCTGACCGCAAATTGAACAAAAATATTGAAGTTGTCATTACGGGAACTCAGTCCTGCCCTCCTGAAAACAAATGAAGGCGTATAATGGGCAAAGGAAGCATCCTCTGACCCGTTGGCCAAAGTAAGCATCCTCTGACCCATTGGCCAAAGTAGAGGGCTCCAAAGGGAACCCCCATGTTATTTATTTATTTAAAAGTTACAATTTTGCCTCCCAGTTTGCAGACCATGAGGCTGGGTTTGCAGCCATCCTCATAACACCCCCTGCAGTCCACGAACCATTAGCAAGAGCTCGCGGACCCTTGTTGAACGTTTGGTGTGCGAGTTATGGTTTGCATAGCTGTTGCACAAGTTATGGATTGTGGTCCTAACCAAAACCTATGAATTTCAGGAGGTCTGGTATCTGTCTGTTTTCTGTCTATCTTCAATAGCTTTATGTACCTTAAAGATATCCTTGTAACACATGCATATAGAAAGATATGATGATTTAAACCCTGATTCTGTGTTGTGCAGAATTCGGGTGATAATTACAGCACCTGGTAAGGACTGCTTTCCTGCTGTGGCTTATTTACCAGATGATCCTTTTTTGAGTTCCCCACCTCAGAATGGTCTAACTTGTGGAATCAGCATTTACTGCACGAGTCCTGCATGTTTAGCATTTATTTATGACCATTCTCCCCTACTACATTTCCGAAGGTTTTTTTCTTGGTGTAATCTGTCAAGAGGAAATGGTGGCGCATGGTGATAGATACAGAATTTAGATTCTGATCGGTGAACATATTTCCATATGAGCTATAATCGAAATGAAAAACGCAACTTGGAATCAGGGCTGAATGTAAAGTCTATAAAGTTATAGGAAGCAGGGATAGTTTATGTTGACAGACATTTGTCTATCTCTGAGTTGTGATTATTATGCCCCTATAGTGTTGTAGGTTTCAAGTATATTGTACTGCATTTTAATTGTTTCTATAAGGCTTAATTCTCCTTATGAGATGCAGAGGCGCTCTGTTCTGTGAGAGTGCCTTGGATTGAGTGTGTTTGTCACACGGCCTACAGAGGTTGTGCATATGCTGTGCATGATGATCAGAGTTGTCTCTTGCCATGTATTGTTGCTGCTGTCATGCATTAATTTAAAGTGAAAAGGAATGAAGAATAGGTGCACTTGACTGATTCTAATGTATGGATGGATGGATAGAAGTGTGTGAGTGCTTTATAGTTTGTTTGGAATATTTTGATTTCAGATGCAAGGTTCTATCCTTCAGAGCTGCAAAGACAGTGATTCAAGCAGTAAAAGGGCATGGAAGTTTAACCAATTGCCCCAAGGCAGCTTCCGAGGAAGGAAAATGCCAGATACACTTCACAGTTCACCCAAACCTACTGCATTGTAGAGGTGAAGGGCTAGGCCATTAATTAAAATCATTGATAGAAATGGCCGAATGCAACGTTTTTTATTCAAAATTCTATTTAAGTAGCACCATTTGTTAGGAATGGTCTCATGGCACTAAGAGAAAGAAAAAAAGTTCAATAACATTTATATTGTAAAGTTATAAACATTTCTTGTACTTTTAACTGGAATGCAAAATCCTTCTTAAAATTGTTTCTGATGTAAAAGCGCCTTGGGTCTCACAAGCAGTAGGAAAGTGCTATAGGAACAGCAATAGAGCTGTGTTGCTCAATTACACTTTAAAGTAAAGATACGTATCTCCCCTTTTAAAGAGCTGAACCTGTAGCAAAGCAGTCTATTTGTCAATGGGGAGAAAGATGCTAATATAGCTTTTCATCCACATTATCTGTCCCAAGTCTGATGCCTTCAAGTAGTCTGACGAGAGAGGGACTGCAGGGGGCACAAGAAGAAATTTAAAAAACGAAGCCTCCTCCACTTTTCAAAGCGTTTTGGATGGCATGTGAAGTACACTAGCCCAACGCACATTTCAACTAAAAGAATCCTGCGTGTCCTTGAAGTAGCAGCAACCCACGGGGGAGGGGCGAAACCCGTTTAGCCCAATGGGTGTTGCGCTCCCAATGTCAGTTCTCTCCTCCCACAGAAACTGCATTGGCACCCAGCAGCAAATTTTAACAACTCTGAGCTGGGATTAGTTATTCTGGCCAGATTGAATAGGGAGGGCATGCGATCCCAGCAAGAGTAGAAGCTATGAATTGCGTGACATCACATTTCAGTGTTGCCATGCGGGGGCAGGCACTGAAATGCGTTAGCTTCACCCTTTTTTCAAAAAAAGTTTTATATAGCGCGAACTCGACCTGAAGTTATCAGAGCGCTTCACATGAGCACCAGTTGCGTTACAGATGGACAACATTCATTTTTTTAGGCACACGGAGATTGTGATTTGCCCAGAATCACAGGATGTTGAGCGTCCCTGCCGAGCCTGGAACCTGGTTCCCCAGGTTCAAGGTCGACCGCTCTAGCCGTTAGGCCACATCCTCTCCCACCCTTGATCATGCACTTCAGTTCACCAAAATGCCAGGGGTAGTGGAAGTGACATCACACGGCCATTGACCGCCACTTTCACTCACACGCACATGCTTACACATAGACACACATTTATACACACACTCGAGCATAAATACAGTCTCACCCGCAAGTGATGGAGCAGGGTAAATATAAAAATTTTAACCTCCTAATATTCTTGTACAATATTAATAAACATGTTCGTTTAAGTAAATAACCAACAATGTATGTTAAAGGGTTAATGGTAACACGCAATTCAGTGTGCAAATTAATTGACTTATAATTGTTTTCGTTTCTAACATAACATAAAACTTGCGTACTAATTTAATAATAAATGCATGATTTTGTGCTTTAAAATAAAACGTATGGTTGCAAAATAAAGCGATGGTAAGTAAGGGACAGCTTTATATGTTGCTTCTGCTAGGTAATACCTAATTGGGGTACATAGAAAGACGGGAGGGAAACGAAAGGGTTTATATTTCTTTGTTTTAATAACATTTTGTTTTCTTTGAAAATAGTGCGCTTAGGCCTGTCGAGCAGCAATTTAAAATGGCCGCGAGTTACTAGAGTGCGCATGAGCAGATGAGACCATGTGATAGAGGAGAGAGGCTGTGGAAAAGGGATGATCACGTGCTGATGCCGAGAGGCTAAGATGAAAGTATGGTCAAGGCTGCTGTGACCCTTCTGAGCAGATGTGTGCCAAGATGATCAGCAAGAAGCGTGAGAAGCCTGGTTGAATCAATAGAAGGAACTGTATTATACAAAATGTAGCAGAAAAAGATACAATTTGGACTGATCGAAATGGATGAGCAAGTGCATGAACTGTGGGAAACGATGCTTGCATGGACATTCCACACGGAACTGGTTAAGACCAGGAAGTTTGATTAAAAAATATATATGGACCTGAGTTTTGACCAATGAGAATGAATCACGCCATAAAAGAAGAAACATTTTATGCTGTAAGCTAGAATTAGGGTATAAGAAGACCTACTCTTGGTGGGAGGGGTTAGAATGCTGCGGGATGCTGCTGGAGATGCTGAAGAAGTTAGATGCTGTAGATGGGAGAGTTTGCGGTTGCTGATGCTGACGAGCTGATGCTGCTGCTGTTATTTTCCTTTTTCAGTTGAGTATAAAGATGTTGTTTTAGGAGAACTTTTAATTGATAGATTTTTATTAGAATTTAGGATTTCCCAGAAGAGATAGATAGGTTGATCTATAGGGTTTTTAAAGAATGATAACCTCGTTTTTCATTTAATAAAAGTGCCATGCAAATTCTAACCATTTTTATAATAATTGATAAATGCGATGATCTGAATAATAAACTTAAATCTAAATTTCATGCATTCCAAAGTATATATAAACTTTATTATTCTTTAAACAAATGACTCAGTGATTTTCTTTAGCATAATGATTAATAATGAAATGGTAAAAGAGTTCATTGTGATTGAGCTGGTCTTAATCACCAACAACTGATTCCTACTAGTTGGTCCATCGACCAATGAGCGGAATACCTTAAACAGCAAATGAGAAATACTATGTCATTATAAAAGAGGTATCCCGTCTCCTTCCAGCGAATCGTTTTTCTCCTAGGTACATTGATGGAGGAAATCCAGGGAATAAATGAGTAAGTGAATGTATATGCGGTGTTATGGGCCCCACCGTCATATGGATATAGTGTGTGTGTTAGAGAAATAATTGCACCTGGATGACCAAAAGCATAATAGGAGAAATTATTTTTATTGTAAGCCCCTGATCACAAGCATGCGCACAATTTACATTTAAAATAATTTTTTACTTACTTCAGCTGCTAGGGAGGGTCATATTTCAGCTAAATGAACTCCATTTTTATTACACTAATAGTGAAAAATATAATATGTTTATATTATCCAATATTAGTGTAATCAAATAATTGACAGAATACAGAATGCAGACCCAAATTATGTCCATAATGACAAGCTGCCCCTGTGTTCCTGGCACTGCTTTTGCCTCCTGTGAGCCGGGGTCGCAAAGGCAGTGCCAGTGGTTGCAAGGGGAAAGTAAGTAAGTAAGTAAAATGGTTTATATAGTGCGCAAATACCGGAAGGTGTCCCAGCGCTGACGGTGACCCCTCAGGTAACTAGCTGTAGGCAAGTTCTAACCGCTATAGCTAAATGAAAGATTCAGTAAAGAGCCAGGTCTTCAATTGCTTCCTGAATAGTAACAGGCTGGATTGGCAGCGTAGTGTTAAAGGTAAAGAGTTCCAGAGTTTTCCCGCACAATAGGAGAATATCCTTCCACCCCATCTTAATTTCTTAATTCTGGGAACGGTTATCATTTTAGTTGAGCTAGATCTTAAATGCCTGCTGGGGGTATACCAAGCGAACAGTTTTTGAAAGTATACCGGACCTGCCTGGTGAAGAGCTTTATGGACCATATACAAAGTGCCTTAAAAATGATCCTCTTCCTGACAGGTAGCCAATGCAGGCCTTGTAATGATGTGGCGATAGGTGCAAACCTAGGAATTTTTAAGAGCATTCTGGCCGCTGCGTTTTGTAAAGATTGCAGTTTTTTCACCTGTTGCTTCGGTGTCCCCAGGTATAGGGCGTTACAGTAGTCAATCTTGGAGGTGACAAGTGCCACCATCACTGTCTTTTGTAATATCCTGGGAGATAAATGGGAAAATCTTCTTAAGGACCCTACGCAGAAAGAATCCCGAAGAGGTGATTTGATTTATTTGTTCAGAGAATCCAAGTTTAGTGTAGAAGATACCGCCCAGATTTCTAGCTTTTTGCACCGGGACTGGAAGCGGGCCAAGATCATCTGGCCACCAAGATGAGTTCCAGAAGGTGGTGACTTTCCCAAAGAGCAGGACCTTGTTTTTTTCCGAGTTCAGTTTCAGGCAGTTCCTTCGCATCCAATCAGAGATATGGGTCATGTAGCTGCGGAAATTGTTTGCTTCCTTTATGATGTCGGAAGATATAGACACCACAATGTGCGTATCGTGGGCATAGGAGAACACTGCAAGACCATTGCTTCGGATGAGATTGATCAAAGGGGTAACGTAGATGTTAAAAAGTGTAGGGCTGAGCGAGGAGCCCTGAGGCAGCCCACAGGGGAGTGAGAAAGGAGTAGAACTCACATCACCCATCTCTACTCGCTGTTGCCTGCCTCGTAGAAACGATCTCGCCAGAGCAGAGTCCTGTACGCCCAGCTGCTGAAGCCTGTTAATGAGGATCGAATGATTGACCGTATCAAAGGCCGCAGAGAGATGTAATAAGATCAATGCGGCTTTGCCTCCCTTATAATCACCATCTTCAGATCTTCTGATGCAGCTACCAGCACTGATTCTGTACAGTGGTTGGCTCTGAAACTGAACTGTGAGGGGTCCAGAAGACGGTTCATTTCTAGAAAGGCAAGGATTTCCTCATGAAATCCATTTTCGAGTATCTTTGCGGGAAGAGGGAGGCGAGATATGGGCCTATAGTTCTTTACATCTTTAGGGTCCAATGAGGGGAAGTCGGGGGCGCAGCTGCGAACCCTGGCAACCCCTAAATGCCGTCTATGCCCTTGATGCGTGACACTTGGCAAGGCTGCAAACAATCATGGTTGTTCACTCAGCACCTTGTACTGGTCTTTCCTGAGGCCCTCATTACAAACTGGGTGGTAATTGGTATTATAATCCATTCAGTCAGATCGTACTAGGTGTGATGAATGTCGTCCAGTTACAAGGTTTTCCCATATAATAGGGAATAAAGCACAGATTTTGTTGTTTAGAAAATATCAAACGAGGACTGACCCTTATACCCAGATTGGAAACCTGGGCCAATTATAACAAACAAACACAATGGTCCCGAGGGTAACACTTTCGACAGGATCTATCACACATAAATTCCCTAGTAGGTATAATAGTATGTCAAATCAATGAATGAAACAAAAGGGACCAAAATGTTCCTTCAATGTGGTATGTAATCTCACACCATTCTCATAGCAATATAAGACAATCAATGTAACCAGCACATGGTGCAGAAGGTGCTCAGTCTGAAAACAAAAAAAAAGAATTTACATATATACACATCCTGGCCACATAGGGTATCCACATTATATAATAGATCAATTTTGAATAAATCCATGTAAAAGGCAATGTCCATAAGGAAACCCCATTATGGTGTCAATGTTTCGACCCTTACAGGAACCAATCAAAAAAGCTGACACCTAGCCTTATACTTGAATGAATGGAATCAATCCAACTGGTCCACCGTGTGGTCGAAGGGAAATCTCAGCACAACTGAAGGAATTCCAACAGCAACCCGGCACAGGCGACTCTGCGTCCAGGTGTTTACCTCACCAAACTCCTCTTGCCCCGGTATTGACAGGGCATTTTCCCCCCGATAAATATCTGCAGGTTTGATCTGCCAAAATGTGTCCGGAAGATGCAATTATTATCACATTACTTGTAATCCCAATATATGCAGTAATAGGAGTTACTGCATGTTTTGCAATTTAATGGCCAACTCGTGTTGTGGGAGCTTGTGGATTGAACAGAAAAAACACAACTGGTATTCTAATGAGGCAGTTAGAGAATGATAGAGAGCCCTGACACAGTTGTGCAAAATCATTATCTTCAAGAGATACCAAACACTACACTTTCTGTCATCCATAATTTTCTGTTCAAGTTCTACAAACACTGTTTGCATGAGACAAAGTTGCAGGAAACACCCTGGCCTAGCAGGATCACTGAGATGAGGCCATATGGCCAGGTTTTGCAGAGTCCCCTACCATCAGGTTGACCCCAACCTCCACTCCAGAGACCCGGGGTATTTCCCATCTCCCCCTTTCCCCCGAGGCACAGATAATAAAACAGCATCCAACACAGATCTTGGAATAGGGGTCGAATAACCCCAGCCGTATTTTATAAAATTAAAAAATCATATACATTTTTTTAAATCATTTTCATAATACGCAGAAAACCAACACATATTCAATAACTTTATATATTTCATATACAACGTATTTACACATCTTTATGGCTAACCTTAACACGTATCTAATACATAGCCATACCTAACCTAAAACTGCAATATGTATAATTTGTTTTCTGCATATCCCGGATGAGCCTGCGACCCAACTACTTGCTAGGTCCCCCTTCTTACCGGAGTGACCTTGCGCAGGAGGCCCGGTTGCCCATTGGATTCCTTCCCTCGGGCACCCCCTACGCCCTCCAATACTACCTCCGAGGGACTGCTGTTATGCCAACTTGGCGCCCATGCGCCTGTGCGGGTATTGGCCCAAGGGCCTGCCGGAAGCGGAACTTCCTACCCCCGCACCCTCCAGCCTACCGCCCGTAAATGCCCCCTGGAGTGTGATGAGAGACCACTGTCTCCCCCCCAAGGCGTCCCCATTAATAATGGGATGCCTACTAAAAGATGGAAAAATTGACCGACCAATCATGACCCTACCGCGTCAGTATAGTTGACCGACTATCTGGCCCCCCCCTTCCGCCTGCTGACAAAAGGTCATGCCCTGTCCTTTGCTCCTAACATCCAGGCGAGCACGTTTTCAATGAAATACTCATTGCCCAACTTAGAGAGGTGAACCCTGTCCTGGAGAAAAAAACGATCCCCCAGGATGCACCCATGAGCAATCGTCCTATTGATTCTCTTCACGGAGTGATTCAAAGCCCACACCGACTCACCCCCGTCATTGAAACCTCGGGATCATATGAAACCACACTAACACTGCCTGTGGGCACTTCTTGGCCAACCATCCCATTTCCGTGATCAGCGCCTCAACCACTCCTTTCTTGCCCAGGTGTACCAGATCATTACCTCCCAAATGCACTATTACTACAGCGGGTGCCGCCGGAGTCCTAGCTAACAAATCACCAAAAACATTACGAAACTGGCACAATCGCAATCCCCCTTGTCCGTGCAATGACACCTTGAAACCCGCCTGGCGGGCCCTGTCCGCGAAATTGCCTGTGAAAAAATATTGTTTCAACCTGCTCACATATGAGTGACCTACGATCCAGACTTCTCTTTGACCTGGCCCCCAGGCGGGGACTTGGAATGGGCGAGGCTCGGATGACAGGCGGATGACAGCTGGCTCCCCTCCTGTGGCACAGGACGTGGAAACTGCGTGAGATTGAAACAAAACCAACCATTAGCCAATAATACTTAAAGCACCACCATGCCGCCCCACCATGCCGCCGACCAGGAAAGAACCCAACCACCTCAGATGCATCCTTCTCAACACCCGCTCCGCCCGCAAACACGCCGTTGAACTCTGGGACCTACTCGACTCAACCTCCCCAGACGTCGCCTTCCTGACGGAGACCTGGCTGAACCCCGCCTCGGCACCCGACATAGCCATAGCCATCCCGGAAGGCTACAAGATCACCCGCAGGGACCGCACCAACGGAGCAGGAGGAGGAATCGCCATCTTCCACAGGAACACTCTGAGTCTCGACCAACACCGACGACACCCTCAGCACCGCCGAACACCTGCACTTCCAGATCCACACCGATCCCAACACCACCCTCAGAGGAACCCTCGTCTACAGACCCCCCGGACCCCGACCACAGTTCAGCGACTCCATCGCCGACTTCGTCAGCACACACGCCCTCGCCTCCACGGACTACATCCTCCTCTGGGACCTGAACTTACACCTCGAGAACAACAACGACACCAACTCCACCACCCTGATCGACAACCTAGCCAACCTCGGACTCAGACAACTCGTCACAACACCCACCCACTCCGCCGGTCACACGCTTGACCCCATCTTCTCCGCAAGCCCCCACGTCTCCTTCAACCACACCACCGAACTCCACTGGACCGACCATCGCTGCATCCACTTCACCTTCAAGAAACCCACCACGCACCACCGCACCCAACAGATGCCCCGCCGCTGCTGGAGCAAAGTCACCGAAGACCAACTAACCACCACCCTCGCCCAGAGCCCACCCGCCCGACCCCACCGACCCCGACACCGCCGCCCGCAACCTCAGACAGTGGATCAACGACTGCGCCAACACCCTCGCCCCGATCAAGAAACCCTCCAACAGTCACACCAACAAGAAAGCCAGCTGGTTCACTGAAGACCTCCGGGCCTCCAAGCAAACCTGCCGAAAGCTAGAGAAGATCTGGCTCAGTGAACGAACACCGGACAGCCACGCAGCCCACAAGAACGCCACCCGCAGACACCATCACCTCATCAGATCCGCCAAAAGGGCCTCCTTCAAAGGCCGCCTAGACAACAACGCGCACAACAGCAAAGAGCTCTTCAACATCGTGAAGGAACTCTCCAACCCCAGCTCCAACACCAACGACGTCCCACCCTCGCAAGACCTGTGCGACTCGCTGGCCACCTTCTTCCACCGCAAGATCGCAGACATCCACGACCGCTTCAACGCCACGACCGCCCCGACAACCACTGAGACCTCCGCCCCCACGACCACCATCCGCACCAACCGCCTGCTCTCCTGGACCAACATCAACGACGATGACACCATCAAGATCATGAACACCATCCACTCCGGATCTCCGTCAGACCCATGCCCACACCACATCTTCAACAAAGCCAGCACAGCCATTGCACCCCATCTCCGGAAAGTCATCAACACCTTCTTTGAGACAGCAACCTTCCCGGAGAGCTGGAAGCACGCCAAGATCAACGCCTTACTCAAGAAACCCAAGGCGGACCCCAAGGACCTCAAGAACTTCCGGCCCATCTCCCTGCTCCCGTTCCTGGCAAAGGTCATCGAGAAGACCGTCAACAAACAACTGACCCGCTACCTCGAGGAGAACAACATCCTGGACCCTTCCCAGTCCGGGTTCCGCAGCAACCACAGCACAGAGACTGCCCTCATCGCCGCCACCGATGACATCAAGTCCCTGCTGGACAACGGAGAAACGGCGGCCCTCATCCTCCTGGACCTGTCAGCCGCCTTCGACATGGTCTGCCACCACACACTACGAACACGCCTCCACAACGCCGAGATCCAAGAGAAGGCCCTGGACTGGACCACCTCCTTCCTCTCCGGCAGAACACAGAGCGTCCGCCTTCCCCCCTTCCACTCCGAAGCCACCGAGATCATCTGCGGCGTACCCCAGGGCTCTTCCCTCAGCCCAACTCTGTTTAACATCTACATGGCACCGCTCGCCCACGTCGCCCGTCTGCACGACCTCAACATCATCTCCTACGCCGATGACACCCAGCTGATCCTCTCCCTCACCAAGGACCCCCACACCACCTAAACCAACCTTCACGAAGGAATGAAGGTCGTCGCTGAATGGATGAGGAACAGCCGACTGAAGCTGAACTCGGACAAGACGGAGGTCCTCATCCTCGGATCCACCCCTTCTGCCTGGGACGACTCCTGGTGGCCGACCGCACTGGGAACCGCCCCAACACCCACCGACCATGCACGCAACCTAGGGGTCATCCTCGACTCCACCCTCTCCATGACTAAACAGGTCAACGCCGTCTCCTCCGCCTGCTTCAACACCCTCTGCATGCTCCGCAGGATCTACAAGTGGATCCCCACTGAAACGAGAAGAACGGTCACCCAGGCCCTCGTCAGCAGCAGGTTGGACTACGGAAACGCCCTCTACGCAGGAGCCTCGGCCAAACTCCTGAGACGGCTCCAACGCATCCAGAACGCCTCTGCACGCCTGATCCTCGACATCCCTCGCCGCAGCCACATCACACCCCACCTGAGAGACCTGCACTGGCTCCCGGTCAACAAGAGGATAACCTTCAAACTCCTCACCCACGCACACAAGGCACTCCACAACACCGGACCAACGTACCTCAACAGACGACTCAGCTTCTACACCCCCACCCGCCAGCTCCGCTGACCTTGCCCTCGCCACTGTCCCCCGCTTCCGAAGAGCGACCTCCGGTGGCAGATCGTTCTCCCACCTCGCCGCCAAGACCTGGAACACCCTCCCCATCCACCTACTGCAGACCCAAGACCTGCTGACCTTCAGAAAACTCCTCAAGACCTGGCTTTTCGAGCAGTAGCAGCATTCCCCACCCCAGCGCCTTGAGACCCTCACGGGTGAGTAGTGCGCTTTACAAATGATATGATTGATTGATTGATTAAACGCACATATCGTTTGTAACAGTCAGAAGACCAACGCCCTATTCTCTGAACTTCATGTCCCTGCATTCCCTGAGCCTTGGCTTCAGTGGCCGCCCCAATCCTAGAAGATAGGGTACCAAATTTGGATGTATCCAGGCCAGCCGCCCCCAGCGCCAATGTCAGTATCCTGCCAAACTGAAATTTCGTGAGGGGGTCCCATCCTGGTGAATGAATAGTGGCCCTCCTGCGCCTTGTGGCTTGTAAGCCAGAAAAGCCTCCATATTGCCTACTGGACAGCATGGGTTCCCTTGTGCAGAATAACATGGTCAAGCCCTCTCGTTCTGGTCCGTCTTGGATCTGGGAATTGATAAGGATACAGATCCTCCCTGTAGGTGAACATGCGCAAATTGCATCCCACCATGCCAATCATGCTTGTTACGCGCCACCAATTCTCCCACTCTAAAGGCACCGTAGAAGGCGAGGGAAAAGCAGACCTGAAAAGATGGACCTCCCCAGTGGATCTCCATACTCTCCCCACTGCCTCCATGAGGGCTGACAATACTTCCACACTAATCGGGTGCCGGACGTCTGGCTGGGAACCTTGAAGGCGCTGCCACCCTTTCAGAGCCCTTTGAACTATAAAAGAGCCTGTGGGATCCCTATGTCCCTGCATCTTTGCAGAAAAGGCGATTGCCGCCATGTGGCGTCTTGCGCACGCCACAGAACGCCCCCATCCCTCACTTCCTTCACAAATGATATGACAGACGTTGGCTCGTGCCATGCCCCCTCCCAACCATCCCCCAGAAAATTGCAGTAGGTGGTAAAAGCCCCCTTATAGGCCCTCCTGGGTGCTAGCCTAGCTGCCACGAGGTCCGATAGGTTGGGGCACCAAGTTGCCAAAGATGCTCTGGAAAAGGCGTTGGACTGTCCGCTGCTCCTGGATGGTAGGACCTGAAAACCTGCATCTTGAAACAAGACAATGCATCAGCAGCGTGGTTGAGTACTCCTGGGACATGCCTGGCCCTAAACATCACGTTTAATTTAATGCATTGAAGTACTATTTCTTTTAACAAGCGAAGCATCATCCTACAATTAGCAGACTGCTGATTAATGCACTCCACTACTGCCATATTATCAGACCAAAAAAACCCAGATTGATTGCGAAACTGGTGCAGCCAAATGGTTAAGGCCACCAAGATGGGAAATAATTCCAGAAATCCAATGTTACCTGTTATACCAGTGTCAACCCACCAAGCTGGCCGACGTTGCTCTGCCCATTGGGAGCCCAGAATGGCACCAAAGCTCTCACTCCCAGCAGCGTCTGTCATTAGGCCAAGGTCCGGGCTGGACTTAGCAGGGCTGGGCCACACTACAGTGCCATTGAAATCACGCAGGAATGCCATCCAAATCCGCATATCCTGCTTAACCTCGCTGGACAACCGAGTGTGGTGATGTTTCTCTTTCAAATCTGACATTGCTTGTGCAATGGAACGCGGAAATGGGCGGGACCATGGGAATGATTCTTTTTTTTTTTTTAAACTCTTTTTATTAAGGAAGAAAACATGTTAGCCACAGTTGAGGATAACGTTATACAGTGCATGCGACAATCACAATCTTTTTCTGTTTGTTTAGTCAACCTAATCGTACAATACTCATTGGAATGATTCTTAGCGCAAAATTAAGCATTCCTACTGCTTTCTGCAGTTGGTGTAAAGTGACCTTTTCTTTGCCCAGGCAATCTTCCAGTGCTAGCGTGAAACCCTTACCTTACTCAGTGGCAGGCATGATACACCCTCCACTGAATCCAGTTCTATGCCCAGAAACTCAATTTGTGTGGCCGGTCCCACTGTCTTTCCTGGCGCCAGGGGGACCCAAAACTCACGCATGAGTGCGCAAGATGCCTCTAAAGCCCTGCCACAGTCCTGGGACCCTGGCGCCCCCAACAACAGGAAGTCATCCAAATAGTGCAGGATCCAGTGGTGCCCAGTCACTTGCCTAAAAACCCACTCCAGAAAAGAGCTGAATTTCTCAAAATAGGAGCAAGAGACAGAGCACCCCATGGGCATGCACTCGTCCATGTAGTACTTCCCCTCTAGCTAGAACCCCAAAAGATGGAAATCTTGTGGGTGAACTGGCAGTAAACGGAAGGCAGATTCTATGTCAGATTTCGCCAACAACGTGCCTGGGCCAAGTGATCGCAATCGCCTGATCCAATGACGCGTATCTCACAGTGCACGGAGCCCCATCAATAGCATCATTCAGTGATTGACCCCTGGGAGCGGATAAGTTATGGATCAAGCGGAACTCCCCCGGGACTTTTTTGGGCACCACCCCCAGCGGTGAGCAGACAAAATCTTCAACCGGTATCATATCGAAAGGTCCAGCCAGTCTCCCCAAATGCAATTCCTTCAACACTTTAGCTAGTGCCACATACTTGTTATCCCTCACTGGTTGCTGATTGCGGCAGTAAGAGACCCCAGAATAGCCAGGTGCAGGAATCCTAAAGCCATCCCTGAAACCCTCTAACAGAGTCTGGGCTGTGTTTGGGCAACAGTATTTCTTTTACCAGAGTATCAAAGCCATTGTTTTTATGGGTGAGTGCGCCTTGCTAAGCAACAAGCCCTCATTCCTGTTTTTTACCTCCCTTATCTTTTGATTTCTTGAAACCTTTGGATTCTGGGTGGGAAGAAAGGCCACAGAAGGAACAGACGTGTCTGAATTTGCATGAACCATTGGGCCTGGTGCAGGTCCGCCTGTTAAAATCCCAACATGCCCCCTCCTTGCCACCCCCTCCCCGCTATGTGGTGTGCCTGACCGAAAGGACTGCACTCTTGGTGTGTCTTGGCTGGGGGTTTTCATGTGCCACAACCACATGATGACATCAATTTGATCCCAGGTTAGGCCCGGGTCAGATGCCTTCGCCCTCCTGAAATCCTTGTCATACTCCTTCCAACCCACTCCCGCGTACTCATCATGCGCACAGGTGATCCTATTTTGATAGCACGCCAATTGCGCGCCTAGCCCGGGGAACCGTTCACCATTATCGCATGATAGTTGGAGAATGCCTTTATCCAATTTACTAAAGTTTCATCAATCTTTTCTCTGGTGGGCCAATTGCCCCAATCCCTTGGATGAGCCCATTCCCTCATCTTTTTTAAGTCTCGTAGACCTGCGTTGCAGTGCGCATGCGCTGCTCGCTCTGCGAGGCTTTTTGTAATCAAGCAGATTTCAGAAGTGGAGTTGAAGCCCCGCCCATCATTCTCATTGGTTGGCGTCATCGTTTATCCTAAACGCTGGCCTCCGATTGAAAATGAGGCTTCTTTGTTACCGCCCTGTCTCCTTTTGGGACGACCCATCCGGACTGGATCGTTTGCTTGCGGCGTTAGACTGTCTCCTTCAATTAGTTGGTAGGCACTTTCTTTGTCGTTCGGCCACGAAGTGCGATGCTGCAGCGCTATACGCTCTAAATTGTATATATATTTTTTTTATTACTCTAATGAGCGCAACGCCCGCTAGGGACACCGCGCTCACTTTATTTATATTTTCGCAGCGTCCACTTCAGGGACACCGCGCTCTGTTTTTTTTTTTTTTTTACTTTAGTCTTTGCTCAGCGGCGCTGATTTGTCCTGTTGCGCCAGCGCTGTTCTTTTTCTGGCCACACGGCCCGGAGACGCTGAGGGGTCCACGCCAGCTGGGAGAGAGTAAGCGGGCTGGCTTGTGGCATGTCCTCTTCACCGCTGCCTCCATGTCCGCGCCTGCTTCCATGCCTATACTACTGCCACCAGGCTAATGTTGGTCGCTGTTAAACCGGGTTCAAACCCAGTGTCCTCGCCGCCTATCGCTTTTCAGGTGGCGCTCCAGTCCTTTTCGGATGGCAGCGGGACCGCAATCCCAGCAACGCGATGAGGGTAGCAGTGATGACTCGCTCTACAACAACAATCTATCCAACGACGATCGCGATAACACTGCTCAGCCTCTGCTTTCCTCCCTCTTTAGCCTCATGCCAACCATGCCCCTTGCCACCTGATTGGGCACTTTGAACCCCGACGCTAATGCCGTTTGGGGGATTTTGCGGGCTTCTGACTGCCCACCCTTTGCGACCAGCTGCCCTAGGGTTGTGTTAGTTATGGTCCCCTCTAGGGTCTAGCTTCGCCTTCCGGGGCTTGCGATTCTTTTGCCTAGGACATACAATAAAATGGAGAGGATCATCATATTAAAAAGTGTGTAGGACCAGCCTTCAATGTGTTAGTACCTCTGTTTGTTTGCTATTTTCTGCTTCGCATCCACAAATTAACATGTGTTTCCGTTTTTGCCGATGCAGAACAGAATCTGCATAAAGCATCTGCGCTGCATTCAATGGCAAAACCTACTGGTGTTGCCAATGCTTGTATGCTAAAGCGCCCGCTGGGTGCTGCAATGTACTGTTTCTGAAAGGGGTAGGTGAGCGAGACAGCAGGCTTCTGACAATAATAGGGCAGCCTCTAGCTCTAAGTGCCATATGGAAATAAAGCACTTATGGGCCTTGTACTTAGAATCGGGCACACAGTACAGACAGACTTAGCCGTGACTGTGCTGCTGTGTTACTCTGTCGACAAGGGGCTCCCCTTGCAGCAGCACCATACCAGGTTTCCTCGACTTTCACGGTAGGCATCGGCCGGTAGCACAGACAACCCAAGATTTAAAAAAAAAAAAAAAGAAATCGAATTACGTTAGTTTACTGCTAACAAGGCAAGATTATGTAAAGATCTATGCCCACACTCAAATGTTGCTCCATCTCTCCCACTTAAGGCATGTACAATGCGCACGCTTCCCAGGTACTCTTTTACCATGAAGGGGACCAACAGGGAGTTGGAGGTGTGCATCAGGACAGGTGGGAACAGGAGAAGAGGACAAAAGATGCAGGGTGGGAGGCTCTCGGGTAGCTGCTCCATGGCTAAATGACAAACATGGATTGAGCATACTTTGGTGATAAGTGTACTGATCGGTCCAGAATCAATATTATACATGCAAGGCACTGGCACAGAGGACAGAGCTGTCGACTCGGGTGCTGGGGATCCAGGTTCGAGTTTCGGCGTCTCTGTGTAATGTATGTGTGATGCAAAGTGCTCAGACACCCTACACTGCTATGGGTGGCGCTATATAACTAATTAAATGCGTCAGAGAGAGTGTGGTTATGGAGGCCTGAGGGGCACTGTTAAAGGGTGGTGGTGAGGGAATCCGTGGTGGAGGTGGTCATTAGGGGCGCCAACAAACATTGTCGCACCGGGCGTCACCAGCACTAAATAGATAAAACAAACAAGTATTTGCAATGAATGAATGAATGAATATAGGACTTATAGAGCGCGAACTTAGCCCATGGGCATCAAGGCGCTGCGGATAGAGATCATGATCAGGGGTGTCCATAGATAGAGGGGTTACAAATGCGTATTGGTAAAGAGCCAGGTCTTCAAGGCTTTTCGGAATAAGGAATGCTTTTCCAGAGTCGAAATTGAGAGCGGAAGGGAGTTCCACAAATTGGCCGCAGCCAGCGAGAAGGACCTTCCCCCCCATCTAGATTTCCTGAATCTAGGCACAATCACCAGATTCTTGCTGGAAGATCTTAACTGCTTGCCAGGGACATATCTCCGAAACAATTTTTTAATCCCTTCGGATCCCGTGTTGTAAAAGGCCTTGTGCACCAAACACAGGGCCTTAAACACAATTCTCCGATCCAAAGGAAGCCAATGAAGGCTCCTGATGGTAGCCGCAACAGAGTGGAATTTAGGAAGGCCCATCACCAGCCTTGCTGCAGCATTCTGCACAAGTTGGAGTCGGTGTAGGAGACCCTTATTTATCCCTACATAAAGGGCATTGCAGTAGTCCAATCTGGACAACACAAGGGCCACCACTGCCTGTTTCCGCGCGGAGAGGGAAAGAAATTGACATATCTTTCTGAGGGTTCTTATCATTCCGAAGCAAGTGGAGACTGTTCTATTTATTTGGGGGCCCAAAGAAAGAGAGGTATCAACTATGATGCCTAGATTCTTGGCACTGAGGCCGGGACAAGGGCAGGATCCAAGCGTGTCTGGCCACCAGGCCCTGGACCAGATCTCCTGATGGTATCCGAAAATTAAAATCTCAGTTTTATCCCCATTGAGTCTTAGATAGTTCTCTACCATCCATGCAGCTACCGCCTGCATGCAGCTTTTAAAATTTGCTGCTGATGCTTCAACACTCTCAGTGATGGTAATCATGATTTGAGTGTCATCAGCATAAGATAACACTTCTAGGCCAAAAGATCTTACAACCCTGGCAAGCGGTGCTACATAAAGGTTAAAAAGGGTAGGACTCAATGAGGATCCCTGGGGAACTCCGCAGAACAGCCGTTTAGGAGCAGAAAGGAATTGACCCATCTTAACTCTTTGAGCCCGTTCCATAAGGAAAGATGTGAGCAAGTTAAGGGCAGAGCCCTCAATCCCTATTTCCCGGAGCCTCCCAGCCAATCTGATGCGAGAGATGGTATCGAAGGCTGCCGTTAGGTCCAGAAGGATCAGCAAGGTGGTGTGACCTGCGTCGACCTGTTGTCGAATGTTGTTAAAAACAACGGTTAACGCTGTCTCAGTACTGTGCTCACTTCTGAACCCATGTTGCGAGCCATCTAACAACTGATGATCCTCCAGATAGGTGCTAAGATGGAGGTTCAGGTGTTTCTCCAAGATTTTAGCTGGGACGGGCAACAGGAAATAGGCCGGTAGTTCTTTAGTTCCGCCGGATCTAGAGAGGGCTTCTTTAAGAGAGGTTTAACCACGGCCGTTTTCCAGGCAGTGGGATACTGGCCAGAGGTAATAGCGGCATTAAGAACTCCGGTCAAAGGAGGCACAATGGCCTCTATTCCTAGTTTCAGGATCTTCAGGGGACAGGGCTCCATAGGGGAGCCAGAACTAATTCCCCTTAACATCCGCTCCGTGTCTTCTTGAAGTATAGGGGGAAAGGCGCTCAAGCGACAATTCTTTGAAGGAGCTACCAGAGAATCCGAGGGAAGATCAACCTTTGACCCTCCAACATTGGATATCTCCAGGGAGGAATATATGTCCTTAATTTTGTTAAAGAAAAAGCATGCCATTTTATCACATAGCTCCTGGGAGACCTCAGTGCTGGCAGAGGCCGAGGGGGCTAGGAGGAGTTAATCACAGTGAAGAGTTCCCTCGGGGATTTGATGGATTCAGTCATCTTGGAATAATAGATGACCTTTTCCTCGTTAATAGCTAGCCTATATTCCTTCAGTCTGAGTTTATGCAGGTCCCTTTCGGCTGAGATAAGCTCACGGCGCCATATTCTTTCCTGCTGTCGGCATACCTGCCTAAGTTTCCTCAACCTTTCAGTGAACCAAGGCGCCGAAGGGCGTTTTCTGGCCACATAATGCTCCTTAAGAGGGGCAAGAGAGTCCAGAGCCGCCAAGAGCCAGTTAGAAAAATCATCATAGATAGAATTAACAACCAGATGGGGACAGTAATAATTGCTAAGCTTAGTTAGAAGATCCTCCTTATTTATGCAGCTAAGGTTTCTCTTCATCTCCACCCTATTCTTAAAATTGGGAACTGGGTGAGATTCTGCAATTCGCATGAAAAATGGAATGGCGTAATGATCAGACCAAGAGAGTGGGATGGGATCATTCACCTCTATCCTAGGATCGTTAGAGAAGATCCCATCCAAAATGTGTCCTGCCGTATGAGAAGAGCTCCTCACCTACTGAGGGAGGCCAAAGGAATCCATAGATTCCAGGAAAGCCTGTGTTTCAGAGCACAGAGTTTTCTCCAAATGGAAATTAAAGTCACCCAAAAGGGTGACATTGGATCTAGCCAAGTAGGGCTCAATCCGATTGCTAAAATCCTGATTAAACATTCCTCTGGGTCCGGGAGGCCGGTAGGTGACTACTCCCACAAAACTAACAGTGGATAGGATCTTCAGGGAGAAATATAGGGCCTGATGGGGATCTGAGGGAGTGGTGAGAGCCTAAGTGAAGCACGAAAAGGTGTCTTTATAAAGTACTCCCAAACCCCCCCCATCCTTCCTTCCCTATCAAGTCTGGACAGAGCATACCCTGAGGGGATGGCCTCCACCAGGTCAGGCCCTGAGCAATCTCTAGCCCAGGTTTCAGTAATAAATACCCAATCAGGCCTACGAAGGGAGACAAAATCATTAAATTCTGCCCTATGTTTAATCAGGGATCTGGCGTTCAGGAGATACCCCGAGAAGGACTGTTTCATGGGCAAAGGGTTGGGCTGACACGTATCCCCTTGGGGTTTCTTAGCTACTCCCAACGGAATGTCTGTCTTACAGTTAACACACTCATATACCTGACAATCAGCCCAATGCTCACAGTCCATCGACCTACAGTGCACATCCCTTTGCCCTTGAAGCTCCAAGAGCTGTCCTCTCGTGTAAACAAGGGGCTTACCAGGGTCTACAACAAAAAGTCCATCGTCTCTGGCACAAGGCGCAAACTTGGCGCGGACGGGCGCAGACGGGCTTGCCTTAGGCGCCCCTTTGGCACGCCCGCTGCGCGTGTCCACTGCGCGTCCGGCCCGGCATGCAGAATAAATAGCTGGGCCGGTCAAGAATAACTAGAGCGCTGACCGTCGATCAGCAATAGGTCTCGCAGTTGTGAGAGTTTGAGCTATTGGCATTGTAAAAGGCAATGCCTTTTATTTACGTGTTGGTTTTTAAAACATAAATAAAAGGCATTGTCATTTACAATGCCAATAGCTTAAACTCTCGCAAATGCGAGACCTATTGCAATGCAAATGCTTGTTGTCTCCTCCTTCTCATACTTATCAACTAACAAAGAAAACATGTTCACATATTCCCCTTTCCAGATTTTTTCCTTCACCTCCTGTGAAATGTGTCTCCCCAGACGCTCTTGGGATGAGCGCAGCTCTCCCAAACCTAAGCTCGGTAACACTTGCACCGTACCTGCAGTCGTGCCGTCTTGCGTCTTGGCGTGCTCAGTTCCTGTAGATGTGCCAGCTTTGGAAGGATCAGGGCCACTCTTGTTGCTCACTGCGCTGTTTTGCCCTGCCCCACTGGTAACCCCAACCACTGTTGCCGGTGGGCCCATCTCAACTGATTGTGGCATCCCCTGCTTAGCCCCTTCCACTTGTGCTACCAACTTCCTGGCCCTCTCCACTTCATCCCCCTCGGCTAGCAGGACACCACCGCCTGCAGAAGGGATCACCGTCCCCGCTTTGGCTAACCATGAGAGCACTGCTGCTAGACTTGTTCTGGTTGTCCAGGCACACTACCCACTGGGGACCCACAGGGGGGTACTACTGGCTGGATCGTGCCCCCTCTAAACTGGGACCCCCTGTTGCGCCTGCTTGGCTGGGGCCCCCCGCCTCCCCTGGTGGGGTGACTCCCAATGAGGCTGCCCCATTCACCTCCTGGCCGGGATCCCCCTGCTGGGGCTGAAGGCCCTGGGATCCCTGGATTCGGCAACCCTGGTGGCGCAGCCCCCCGCTTCCACGTTTGGGTTTAGATCTCTGGGGTACCTGAGGGAATGCTGCCCTGGGGGCCACCCCAGAATGCCTAGGCCTTTCTTCAGCTTCCTCCTGCCCATCTACTCTCCTACGTAACTCCCACAAGGACTGCCCCATATCAGTCATCGTGAGCATCATCGCCTCCATCCACTCCTCCATCCGAGTGGGAACCTGACCCCTCTTCGCCTTGGGTGCCATTACCAAAATTAAACACAGAAAAAAGAAGGGCCCACTAAAATATATGGCTGCTAGCCTAATATCTTTGACCGTGGCCTGCCACACAAGTACCCCTAGCAGCCCCAAAACAAGCAAGACACAGAGCCTATGTAACAGTGCTCTCCTTCACCAATCACCTATGGGATGCTGACTTAAAAATTATATGCCCCTTGCAACAATCACCAAAACTCCAAAAGCTATGCCACAGGCCCAGAAATACCACTCCCTACACTGATGGAGCCGCAAACCCAGCCCTATGCACCCCCGGGGTCCAACAAACTACCCTGGGTCCAGTTAGGGCGATGCCTAGGCCCTTATTTACATAAGAACACAGAGCGAAGGTCAGAGCACAACAGTCCAGCACCAGTCTTTGTAACGTATTATGGCTTCAATAATATAGTGGTCACTCGGTGCACTGGTCCTGGGATGTGACCAACATGCATCCCATAAAGGCAGTTTGCAAACCACCATACACAATTCAAAACAAATGGCCTTGCACCCGAAAAACACTAGTGAACAATATATAAGCGAAATTATTGTCCATAATCCAAAGCAATTCACACTGTATTTTGAAGACTTCCCAAACTCAAGAACGAAAAGGAACGTGTTTTTGATTGTAGAGGACGGTATCTTTATTCTTTTAATCCATAAACATTTTCTTTAAAATACAGACGCACATTCGACAAGACTGCCAACGCGTTTCGTCCCTCATGGGACTTCTTCAGGGCATAAATTGTAGTAGGACATATCCTTTTCTTGCCTCAAAAGAATTTAATTTCATGTTGGGCAGAGTCTATGTGTTGCACAATGCCGGTAACATGTAAAACCCAGCCACATGATATTCAATGCAATTCGGTTTGTATTTTAGCTGCCATTACCACTCCGCAAATGTCAAATTAGATCCCCACTGGCACGTGCTAGGGTTACAAAGTACCCCCGCAAACTATGGCCACTGTAGTCAGCTTTCAAAGATTTTTCTGAGGCAGGCCTCCCGTTATGTATCACAGTGGCCTCACCATCAAAAATGTCATCATTGTTGCCTAGGCCCTTACCTCCCTTCACAATAACACCAGGTCCCAGTCCCGGTCGACCACAAGCACTCCAACAGCCAGAGCCACTCCCACAAGTCCAATCAAGTGGGGCAGGTGAGTATTCACTCTAGCCCACGTGGCTCCCAGCTGTGGTGCAGTGCAGGTCTACCGAGGAGGGAAGATCGAGGGCCAAAAGCTGCTGCTGCCGGTTGCTGCCTGTGTTCTCCTTCCGATCCTGGAAACACCTGCAATAACCAAGAGAAAACAACCTGCAGAAGAAACGAATGGAGAAGGGTTAAATAGTTGACCTCCATCGCGTGGACGGAGGCGTGCATATATCCCAGCGGAGCGGTGAGGAAAAGACCGCTCCGCGCTCCTTTTAAAGGAGAGAAAAGCCCAGAAATCCAGTTCTAACAGGTCCCGGCAGGATTCGGGACCTGTTCTACCTACGTTGCCCCGGAAGCACTTGTTCAGCTTCCGGGGCATCACATCAGTCTACCAATCACCGTCCGGGGGGGGGGGGGGCGGGCGGGCGCTTGCCGCATCATCGGCCATGCTAACCCCGTTCCCCCAGGAAACGTCCCGGGGACCGGCACAAACCGCCATATTTGCGGCATGCCCGAGTTCCCGGTGGCGCCTATTGATGAATCTTATTAATTTCTATAGAGAATTGAGCAGTGCCTCTCCATCTCAATTCAGTGGTTCATCTTCCAACCCTAGATGAAGACCATTAGGCAGTCTGTCCATAGTAGTGCGTGCCTACGAGATACCAGGATAATGTCCTTCCTGCCCCCGAAGTTGAGTTGGGAAGACTGATTGCAGAGTTACTGAAGTGCAGGCCATGCCTCACCCAGGATCCACTTTGGGCTACTTCCCTGCCTCCAAGTGGTCAAGCTGGAGATCAACCAGGGACCCTAAAGAATCCTCTGTGAAATTTGGCAGGTCACCCTGCAGGCACATGCTTCCGCCTCCCACCTCCCTCAGTTAAAGGGCCATCATCACATGCTGAGGGGCCGCAGGGCCATACCCCAAGGCTGGTGCACCTAAAGTGCCCCAGGGAGGAATCTGCTAAGGAAGAGCTTGTGTAGCCTGCCCTTCCAACAGCTCAGAGTGACAATCCCTACCAGACGTGCTTCTCTCCTTCCGATTGATGCTCATGCACCTCTCCAGAAGTAGGCACCACCCAGCCACCTGGGTAAGTCACTGTGGGTTCACCCACCTCCTGCACACCCTCCATTTACAGGGCTTCTGCCTCCTGCTCTGGGGTCAGACCCCCCCAAGACCTACCTGATTGGACACTAGACTGGACATCGCCACAGCCTCCACCTCTGGTTCAGATAAAACAGTCTCTAGGATGACATCCTTCACTATACTCGGGCAGTGGCCTACCCTACCATCTCAGGGCCCACTAGTAACCCATACTAGGAATTTAGGGAGTCCACCATCGATCCCTCTCTGATGTCATCAGTGTCAGTTACTAGCACACCTGGGGAAACTAGGGCACTCAATGAAGTACAAATAGCTGGAATATGACTTTCCCTAGTAGCCGAGTTAACAATTTTTTTTAAATATATGTATGTTGTGTTCGTGCTTGCAGTTTTTAGAGTGTTTATGTAAGAGAGAGTGTGTGTATGTGTGAATGTGTGTGTATATGTAGGCAGATTGTGTGTGTGTGTGTGTGTGCAAGCGTGTGTATGTGTAAGCATGTGTATGAGTGAGGGAAAGTGAAGGTCAAAGGGCATGTGAAGTCATTTTGTTGAATTGGCGTCCATGCAGCAAAAGTGACAAGATAAAAACAAAAGGGCAACATTATCATAGTGTTGCGTCACCCTTGTGCCACGTGCAAGGGGGATGCAATGCTAAAGTTAGATTTATCAAGCCACACACGGCCATCTTGCGTTACCCTGTGTCACTTCATAAATCTAGAGTAATGCAACACAGTGCAAATTGATGCATTGCGTTACTCTGTCCGAGGGAGGTGTTCCATGGGTGCAGTGTGGGTGCAGCGTGGGTGCAGTGTGGGTGTTCCCACGCATCCACCCATGGATTTTGGCGCATTCCCAGATTTACCATTACTGGTAGACCTGGGAATGCGTCAAAATACTACACATCCCCAAAGGAGGCGCAATGAGGAGCAATATCTTTATGAAAGAATTTCTTCATATAGGTTCTCCCCTGAATTCCATTCTTCCTCCTGAAAAAGGATTTTCCATTATCTCAAGCCCATAAATAAGATGTTAGACACTGGTACATCACTTATTCATTTTCTCTAGGCAAAAGTCAAACAAACTGATGCTGCTCTGTTTTGGTGCTTATGTAATGAGGAGTTAAAGAAACTAATTGTGCTCCTTTTCAACACATTTGGAATTGGTTTCAGCTAACGTTTATTTTCAATGCCCCTTTTCATATAGTCAGCAAAGATGTGCAAAATCAATTTCTTACATCCTTGCCCTGTGCAAATATTTCTTTATGCAGCTATGCTTGAAACCACATGGATCTGTCTGTATTCAGAGCTACAAGCACAAGATAGCAGTACCTTAATCTGTATAAACGCACATACTTCCACTTCAGAAAGCCCCCAGGGCCTTGACGCCCTCGGGTAATTGTTCGCGCTTTACAAATACTGGACATTTACTGGGCATTTGTGTAAACTACACAGAATGGACTTTGGGTGAAACCCTTTCAACCCATTGGCTTGACGCATTGTCGGTCACGTTTTGGATCAGCTAGAGGAGGATTTTAGTCACATTATCATGCCTTTGGCTGTTTAGATGTATCCTCGCACCTCCTGTGAAATGACTCCAATAGAATGTATAAGGGACTATCTTATATCTAAACAGCACACTCAATCGTCACACTTTCTCTCACATTCAATTCTTCATCTCATGCTAGCACTGTTTGCAAAATTGTGATTCTCTTTTCAACGTAAGACACATTGGTTCACTTTAGGACAAACAAAGTCAATTGTTAGGGATACCACAGGATCGCTCCTGTAATGGTTTCCAGTGTAGGAACGGTGCTTCGGGGTTCTGGGCGACTACATTCAGCCTCCGGGCAACTGGCAATATTTAGTGCAAATGGCCGCTGTCCTGCTTCTGCCACGGGCTGGCACAGAGCCGATGCTGAAATACAAATTCAGCACGCCTGGCAGCTTCGACAAAAGTCAATAAGTGCAAGAGAGGCGTATTGGCTTTGCCAGTGCTTGTTACGTGCACACCTTGGTGGTAATAAAACACCTCTGCTCCAGATGGCAAGGGAAAGCCCTTCTCTGCAAACAAAGGACACATGCTTTTGTTTACAATTCCCCCACAGCATCTGCAAAGTGGGCGGCTGCTGACACCACGGTGTAACCCTCACCTGGACACCCCTGGGGGATGCGAGGACAGTTGGGTCTCCATGCCAACCCAGCACCGTGGCTCTCCAATGAGGCTGCCAATTAGCGTGCAATTAGAGCTAATTGAGCTGTGAACTGTCTGCCCACTGGGAACTGAGTGCAGGAAAAGGACTCTTTTCACAAAGGTCACTCAGAGCGGCCTAGCAAAGATCTGGCCTCAGGTGTCGATAGATTTATTTGCACCCCGACTTCACAGAATGACTGAAGGCTAAATAATTGCGAAGCTGAAATGTAAGATTTTTTTTATTTTTGGTCTAGTGCCATATCACTCTTCTGGCACAAGAAATGAAATGCACCATTAGACCTGCAGTTCACTTATTTAACATTGTTCTATTGTCTGTGTGATGCAACTTCGGTTAGAGGGCAGATCACAGACCTCTGGTGCAGGCCCGGTTCTAGCGGGTGGGCCGGGTGGGCCAGGCCCACCCAAACAGGAGCCTTGGCCCTCGCAGTGAGGGCTTGAAGGCAGGCGCGCAAAGCACACGTCGTGTGTGTCAGCCCGGGCCGAGACAGCTTCCCTGGCGCGCACACACACAGACAGTTTTAGAGATTATCGCAGCCGCACCCGAGTACTTCACAGGTCTTTAAAAGACCATTTACATGTTAACGAGGCTTTGTTTATTTTTTCACCCCTTCATCTCCACATGGCAAAGGCGACAATGTTCTGTTGCCTGGATATTTCTTTTTCTATGCAGCGCAGGAGAAAAGAAGTTTGTTTATTCCTATTCACCTTTTCTGACCCCTGCAGCTGCTTATCACATCAGGCTGTGACACAAAGTTTGACTAACGGAGTAGGTAAGAGAATGTGTTACTATTTGTTTTTCTTTTTAAAATATGCACAGGCCCAGCAGGACACATACTTCGTGAGTGCTTCATTTAAACAGTTTTTATCATTATCATGGCCGATGCAGGACAACAATAAGACAATACAAAATGCCCAGATAACGCTGGTGATAAATGATCCTGCTGGAGAGCAATCGTTTCTGTTAGTAGTTTTTAAATGCAGATGAACTGTATTTTATGTGGAAGCTCAGTGGGTTACTGCCTTTGTCACAGAGATCCTTGTGCTACTTGCAGTTCAGAAGTTACAATCCTAACATAGGACAGTGACCAATGAACTGTCATCAAAGAGCTGCATACAAACATGAATGGTATAGTTAGAACTTCGCTTTCTTTTTTGTGATATAGTTAGAACTTCCCCAGTCTTTCATTATTCTAATGTTGCTAAAATGAGTATGTTTGGGCAGATATACATTTTTATCAGTAAAGCTGACCCCCATGGAATACTCTTTAAATCCTAAGGTTGTGTTTCCCCAGACCAAACCCTCTTAAAATATACTGCCCACCAGTATGGATGACGTGATTCATACACCTTGTAATCCTCATTGGCTTATGTGACATTCCCTGTAGACTGATTTACATACTTGTATGATTCATTGTCTCTGTATAATGTGTGCGTGGTGTAAAGTACTGACACACACTACACTGATATGAGTAGCGCTGTACAACAAATGAAATGCATGAGAGAGAGGGGCTACGTAAAGATGAGGGGCACTGTTGGAGGGTGGCAGTGAGGGAATCCGAGGAAGAGGTCATGGAGTGGAGGGGGGAGCTAGGGAGAGATGAGGGGCACTGCTGGAGGGTGGCAGTGAGGGAGTCTGAGGAGGAGGTCATGAGGGGGATGGGCTACAAAGAGATGAGGGGCACTAGTGGAGGGTGGCAGTGAGGGAATCCGAGGAGGAGGTCAATGGGGGGGCCATGGAGGGATGAGGGGCACTGTTGGAAGGTGGTAGTAAAGGTTATTTACGGAGAAAGAGGTTATTGGTGCGGCACCAAAAAAGACTTTCGCATCAGCGCTGAAGCCGGCCCTGTCATGGCCTTTCTGTTTTTCTTTATTTAATTAGCACTCGGGTCATAAGGGCTACTGTGGAACATACTTTAAAGTGCGTGCTAATTATATTTACCGCTATATTCAATGTTTTAAGTTTGAAGGTGATTTTACTAATGTTTTTACCGGGAAAAATGAAAGTGGAGCCTGATGGTGCCTGATATGGGGCTGGGGCCCAAGGTCAGCTGTGAGATAAGGTGCACTGGAGAGGAGTAGTGGATAATCAAGCCTGTAAGGGAGTGCGTTGCAGAGTCAGGGGTCAGGTGGAGGTAGTAATGAAGAGGGATTCTCCCTGAAGACTCGCACAGAGGGAGCCTGAGTAGTGTCACTTGCCTGATACTCCCACCTCAGAAACCTCCTCTTCCCATCAAAGGAGCATTACATGGAAAAAACACTTTTTCAGAGTGATAATATTTAGAAAGAGATTTGGAAAAGAGTGCGTTTTACTGGACCTTGTAAGACTAAGAAGAGATAAAGGAGGGCCCTGAATCAGGCCTGCCTAGACATATATGCGACAAATTGAGCCCGCAGTGGCCCACCCAAATGCACCCTTGGCCCACCCAAATAAAAATTCCTGGAGCCGGGCCTGCTCTGGTGTAAGGAACGGCACGCTGTGTGCACATACTACAAGCAGCACGTACAAACCTATTGAAAGAAAAGGAGAGATTTCATCAGCACTAAGATACTGATGATATACGATTAGGATCGACATAACTTTCAGGGTAAACAGCCCTGAAGTGGGGAGAGGGGAGGACAGAGATGGTGAGGGACTTTTCCACCACTTCAATCAATGACGCACTTAAAAGTTCACATAATATTTTCCGCATGTTGTTAACATGTCTTTAAGGTTTAGAGTCAGGCCCAGTGTTCCTGCGCGGACTCCTGCTTTGCATTGGCCTTGCTGGTCCCCGGGACGGGCCTGGGCGAGCTGCACGGGCTTTTGGTCGCCCAGGATCGACGGACCGAGACTCCGCCCTGCAATAGAGTCCAGAGAATTGTAAAAGAATGTGAGTAAATACCACTGTGACAGTCCGAACTGTAAAGTAATGTGAATAAGCATCACAGCTTTTTTATTCCGCCATTTTTAATACCAGGTGAAGGAAGGCAGCCTGGCTGCTTACGCCATGAACCTGGGCTGTCCCCCTGCAGTGGGGCTGGGCACAGAATGCATTGGTGCAGAAGTTGTTTACACGTTGATATGGTCAGCAGTGCTTAATAACTACCCCTGGTGCGCCCATTGTATTAATGACATCCGCAGGTCTCTGTTGGTTCTTGCGAATATAAATTTTCAACACCGCTCACACATGCGCCACGGACATTTTTGGTTGTGCCCATTATATTCGTTTGGGAACTCCATACCTTTTGGTGTCGACCTATGAATATTTGTGAGACATAAGAGTCTGCGGGGCCCTTCATCACACTGCAAGGGGGCCACAGCATTTTGTGTTATGCAACTGGGGTTAAGACCCTGCGCTTAAGTTATAATGAGGAATAGCACACATCAAATATCAGGGAAAAGCAGAAAAGTCAAAGAAACTCTGGCTCGGGCTTCTAAATCACTATTCAGTGAGTTTATTGTTCATTTTTAGTGACCAGGAGACATGCAAGGTGCGAGCAGTGGGAAGAGGAATATTCACAGTCTCACAGTGTGTACATACATTCCAGTGTGTGTATATGTCATCTACAATCCAGGAACAGAAAGCTGGTAGCTGTGTGTGAACTGATGTACTGCTTTGTATTGTAGCATTTATATAGCACTTACTACCCTCATGTGGAACACTGAAGGGCTTGCCTACATGGGTAGCACCTACACTGTGAAGGGTGTGTTTTTGGTAGAGGAGTGCATGATGACCACCGAGGTGCGGTTATCGTGTTATGGGATGAAGCACTTGGCAAAATGATAGGTGAAGAAGTGTGAGAGAGGTGTCTAGTTGATGGTAAGCTGGCAGCTTCAATGAGCTCTGCAGGTTCCTTTATGCTATTTCATATGATCACAGTTCACTAAACTGGTTACCGCACAGGGTTCTCCACTGAGACATTTTTGTTTGTTTATGGTGCTAAGCAAGCATAGGGTGGAGGGAGTAATGGTCAGGAGATCTGCCTTGCCTATGTGCCTGTACTTTCTGTGAAGACGTCAGTCAATGTATGTATATGTGCAGGGCCGGTTCTAGGATTTTTGGGGCCCTGGGTGAAGGGGAATGTGCGAGGCCCCACTAATTTACATAAGTGACACCTTCAGGGCTCCGGAAGCTGCTTTGTGCAGACTCCTCCTGGGCCACAACTCCCCTCTCTGCCACCTACAAGCACCTCTTTCACAGCTCATATCTGGCTGAAGGTGAGAGAATAGCTTGGGGGCTGAGAGTTAAAACAGTGCAGACTGTAAAGTGCTGACAATGGGTGTCTCTCAATGGGCAGCCAGGCAGGAGGCCTAATTGCTGGACACATCTGCAAAATGCATCTCATTGCAACTGGCACAAGATGAAGTGTCCCCCTCCCCTGGGCCTCCCCACACCATCCCTGAGAGGCCCAGAGAGAGGGCCCCCTCCTGAAAGCCCAATTGCAAACAGACACCTTTCTTCAATGGGATCTGCAGGGGCACAAGAGGTTTGGTGGTGTGTTGCACTGGTGCGGGGCCCCATGCTGGTGGGCTGAGAGTGAGGCCCTGGGCAGCTGCCCATACTGCCCATGCCTAGCGCCGGCCGTGTATATGTGTATGTCAAATTGCTGAAGCAGGGGGTGATTTGGATGGGTGTGTATGTTTTTGGCCCTGTGTAAGGCTTCAGCAGAATGAGAACTTGGCTTGTCTGGGTGCCTTGAAGCCATGATGAAGAGGTGGAAGTGGGTCTATCACCAAACGCATTGCGACATAAAATTCCATTGATTGATGCAGAGAGGATGTTGACATGTATCAGAGCTAGGGACACTTGCATCAGTGTCAGCGTGAAAATCTGTACTGAATGATATTCCAAAGCACACGTAGACATCACTGGGAGATTTCTCCAGAAAAAAATTGCAACACAATGCGTTGGAAACTGACACAAATGTCCAAAGTGCGTCAGTGCTGGTGCTGTGGGTGCCTGATAGTTTGAGTAAACATATGTGCACTGCACTGCAAATAATGCACTGATGTATATACACTTGTGAAATTGTTGTAGATTTAACAGATCTCGGATTTCACAAGTATTCTAAGAGTAATTAGGTGTATCGGGTGATTAGAAGTGCATTCATCCATCTGAGGTTTAAGGCGATCAGTTTTGCTGATTCATATTAACTTCAATAGCGTGCACATAGGTTGTGTGAGGAATGGGATGAGATTCTAGAAAGAATTAGTGCACTGGCGTCCCTCAACACTTTGAACAGGGACAGCAATGAGGCTGCGATTTCACAGCACCTGGTGCGCGCGCATTCAAAACCTTTTTGAAGCAGTTTACCACCTAGGTGCCCATAGAAAGAATAGTTACTTACGCTGTGGATGGGCTGCTCCAAATAGCAATGACCTATGATTTAACAGCTACTTCTCATTATGTGGAAAACTTGGAACTTTCAGGATGTTGAAGTGGAATATCGCCTAATTGAGAATAGTGTCTGAGCTCACAAATTCACTCTTTCATCCACTTATACATTCCTCTCAGTGAGTTAATCACCTGTTCCAGAGATTTGTCTCTAACCAGCATGCCACTCTAGCCTTTACTGTACTAGTCTCTGATATTTTTTAAAATTTTATTTATTGATTTTTCCAAAGAAACAAAAAAGATGTACAATAATACAAAAATAAAGAAGACAAATCTATGCAGTTTCGTCACAGCGTCCTAAGTGACATGTCGTTCCGCTGTTGAAATCAAGGCCAACAACAAAAGAAAAAAGGAAAATATATAACAATGATGGAGCATATGCAATCAACAATACAATATAGTGCACAGAGTACCTCATATAGTATAACATTCTGGTCAGTGGCTACGAGTGAATAGGATCCATAATGAAGCATATTATAACCATATAACAGAGTCCTGGTTGTCCGATTATGCGGAATATGCATGCCCTCGTATCACCCCGTATTTACCCATGTCACTCCAATGTTTCATCTAAAGGATGAATCTGCAGGTAGTCCTTAAGTGGTTGCCATATATCACGAGGGCGGGAGGCTAGAGGCAGTAGTGTTGCATAAGTGTCACTAGTTGTGTTACAATAAATAAGGTCCCGAACCCAATCTTTGATAGTTGGTGTTTGTGCTCTACCCCAATGCAGGGACACTTGACGTTTAGCTAGGAGGAGCGCAAATGCCGTGAATCTTCTGATGCTTCTCTTGAGGGGTTTGACATAACCCAGCAATGCCATCAGTGGGGAGGGTCTTAGCGTGAGTTCAATCATAAGTGATAAATGGTGAAAAACATCCTTCCAATAATCCCGGAGGGGCGCGCAATCCCAAGCGAGGTGTGCGAAATCTGCGTCTGGCATCGCGCATCTGATGCATGAATGCGAGACAGTGGGGCTGATTCTAGCCATAAATGTTCGTGTAATATATGCTCTATGGAGATATTTAAAATGTATCAGTTTATGCCTATAGTGATTTGATACATATCGAGTTTGAGCACAGCAGTAGGACCATATTGCGTCTGTCAAAGTTTCACCCAAATCTAGTTCCCAAGCCCTTCTAGACTTGAGGCCCACTGGTGGCTGTATGGATTGTGATACGTGATAGAGACGTGAGATAAGGTGTGTGCTATCTGTGGATTTAATAACTAGTGTGAGAGGGGGGAAATCAGCTGGTTCTACCGCAGCATCAGGCAGAACGCTCATCAGGGCGCCGTGCACTCTATGTAATAAAAATCTGTCCATGTAGGTAGCGGCGCCCCTTGCTGCCAAGTCAGAGACAGTACACAGTTGAGAGTCTCTAAATAGGTCTCCCACAGTGCTAAGCCGTAACCCATCTAGCGTCCGTTTCGTACGAGTTTCAGTAGTAGGGGGTATCCATAAATTATCGAGCAATGGTGCATGAGGGGAGTATAAGATAGCATATTGCAAATACCGACGCAGTTTGGTCCACGCCCAGCAAGTTGTGGATAACGTCTGTATTTCCGCAGGGCATCGTGGGAGCCCTCGCGGTAATATCGACGAGAGTGAATTCGGGTGTGCCTGGGATCATTCAGGCCTGAGATACTGTATGCGAGCATCGGGATGATACCAAAAATAAGTGAAATGAACCTGAGCTACCAGATAGTAGAGGTCGAAATCCGGATCACCGAAACCCCCTCGCTCGTACGGCATTGTGAGAGTATCCCATCCGATACTGGGTTGTTTGCCCGCCCACACCAATCGGATTAATATAGAGCGTAAAGTGGCAAAAAAAGCAGCTGTCAATGCAATTGGAATATTTATAAATAAATATAGCAGGCGTGGGAGTACAACCATTTTAATTATGGCTATCCGGCCGGCTATAGAGAGAGGGAGTTTAATCCAGCGGTCAACCAGCAACGTAAATTGGTCAATAGCCAGTCTTTAGTTGATGCGGATGACTTCGGCTGCACTGCAATGTAAATAAATGCCGAGATATTTAGGGGGAAAGGTACACCAGCGCAAAGGGAACTCAATGTCCACTTGGGTGGTGGCAGGCGTCAGCGGAAAGATCTCTGACTTCGACCAATTTATAACCAGGCCTTAGTGCACTCCAAAACGGACTATCTCTCTCAGTAATGGGGGAAGGTTTTCTGTTGGGTGTCGAACGAATAACAGTACGTCATCCGCGTAGAAGGAGGCAATGAGCGGGCCAGTGTGTAATTGCAAACCCCCTTGGAGATGACGTTCCTGTAAATGGCGGTCTAGTGGGTCTATGGCTACAATAAATAGTAGGGGAGATAATGGGCACCGCTGCCGAGTGCCGCGTGACAAAGAAAATGGCGCTGTAAGTACCCCATTCACTCTTAGTCGGGCAGTCGGATTGGAGTATAGAAGACTAATCAAACTCAAAAACCCTTTGAGAATACCTAGTTTCTGCATTACTGCATACAAGAAGGACCACTCTAATGAATCGAATGCCTTTTCGGCATCTAGCAACACGACAGCCGCTGGGAGCGTAGGTTCCATCTGGTTCATCACCGAGAACACTGTACGCAGGTTGATAGTCGTGGACCTACCGGGAATAAAACCCGCGTGGAAAGGGCATAATATAGTATCAACCAGTAGCAAGAGACGAGTGGCTAAGATTTTAGCGAGAATTTTATAGTTGCGGTTTAAAAGCGATAGCGGTCTGTACGATTGGCATTGGGTAGGTAATTTGCCCGGCTTAAGAAGTAGTGTTATTAGGGCTTCTCGCATGGTCAGAGAGAGAGAGCCGCCTTCCAGGGCCTCTGCATATACCTCAACCAATCGGGGGGCGAGTATGTCTTGATAAGCTTTGTAAAAATCCGCAGTGAGGCCGTCTGAACCAGGGGCTCGACTACTGGCTAAGTCTTTTATTGCCTGTTGCACTTCATCAGCATCGATGGGGGAAGCTAAGAATTCACGCTGCCCATCTTCCAGCCAGACCATAGCAATTTCTTGCAAATAGTCCCTCAGGGCCTGTCCACCAGGGGGAGACCGCGTTTCAAACAGTTGTGCGTAGTATGTTAATAGGGTTTGAGTGATGTTAGTGTTAGTAATCAGTGGAACCCCCTCTTCCGAGTCCAACTGTGTAATGTACGTCGACTGGTATTGTGGGCGGAGGAGTCTGGCAAGCGTCCTACCCGGCCTTTCGCCCTCGCCATACACTCTGGCCTTAGCATATTTACCAAGGTATTTGACTTCCCTGGTAGCTGCGTCATTGAATTCAACCATTAGCGCCGAGCGGGTACGAAAAGAGGCTGACGAGGGATCTGTTAGGGAACTGGCGTCCACGTCTTTTAGTTTTTGTTCAATTGCGCTCAGCTCATTACGGATTGAACGGACTACTCCCGTATGTTTAGAGATACTGACCCCGCGTACCACCGCATTGAAGGCATCCCAAAGCATAAGTTGGGAATCAACCGTGCCTTCATTGAGCTCGAAATATTCCTTAATTGCGTCACCCACTTCAGTACGAAACACTGGATCCAAAAGAGCAGAGGAGGGGAACCGCCACAATGGGCGCTGTTTGGGGAGTAAGGAAAAATCTAATACAAGGAGGACTGGAGAATGATCTGAGATCGTGCGAGGTAAATATTCAATGTCACGCACATCCAGCATCAACTGTGGTGTGAGATACCAGTGATCTATACGGGACCAGGACCCATGTGGGGCTGAGTAAAAAGAATATGTACGGGTCGTTGGGTGGTGTGTGCGCCAGGGATCTTCCAGCAACGAAGCATGAAAGAGGTTCAAAAGGCCTAGAGTGGAGTGCGGTTTCGTGGTACGTCCCGGGCCAGTTGTGTCAGCAGCAGGGTCAAGTGTAAGATTAAAATCACCCCCCATCAAAATAATGTCAGAGCCCAGTCTGTCAATACATGGGAAAGTGTAGGAAAGAAGTCGGCGGAATCAGTGTTCGGAGCGTAAACATTTACTAGCAATGTAGTCTCACCTCCCAAAATTCCTTTTGCGAGGACATATCTACCCTCGGGGTCAGCAATTACCTCAACAGATCGGAAAGGGAGGGAGCGATGTACTAAAATGCACACTCCCCGCGAGTAAGAGCTATAGCATGAGAAGAAACGGTTCCCACCCCAAGTGGATGCAAAACTGTGCGTGGGGAGTGGTGCATAATGGGTCTCCTGTAGGAATGCAATTTGGACAGTATGTCGAACCAGATATGCTAATATTTGCCTACTCTTTTTGGGATTGGCCAGGCCCCTAACATTCCACGAGAGGCACCTGAGGCAGAGTCCAGGACTAGTCCCACTGACAGTGGTCATTTTCTCACCCGTACGAACAATATCGGGCACCAGAGGTTAACACTGTACACAATCTGCAATATGGAAAATAAAAATGCTCCATACCAACACTCAACATGACAAATAAAGTTATATATCAAGAACACCCCTTCAACCCATCCCCACCCCCCACCCCCATCGGATACACAACAACAAGGCACCCGGTGAATCCCAATATAAGAAGACCAAAGAAGAATGAATAGGAAAAAAAGTAGAAAGAGGAAAAGAAGAAAACGAAGAGTCATCCTGTGGGGGATGGCAACGCTCCATGGAGCCATCAGATTATATAATAAACACAAGCAGTAATTACCACCAAACCAATATCAATCATAGGGTTGTCAATCAGCCCCATCAAAGTTTGTAGAGGGCACTCTAAGCAATCAGGCAGATACATGATATTGAAATATACTTGCAAACTGGGAGTCTATCAGCCTCAGACGAGCGAAAAAATAAATTGCGGTGTACACAAAGTGATTCAAGCATGAAGATACCAGTCCACCATGAATCATGAACTCAGGGGTCAGGCACTGTGCCGTCCTCTCGTCGCTGCAGTGATGTAGATGGTTTATGTTTCTTACAGAACTTCTCTGCTTCATGTGGTGAGTCAAAAATATGAGCCTTACCACCTAGCTGGATGCAGAGCCTGGCGGGATAAAGCATCGCATATTTGATGTTCGCCTTTTGGAGGGCGCGCTTCACATTTGTATACCTCCTGCACCAGCGGTGTGAAATCAGGGAAGAGGGATATAGTGGAACCCTGGTAAGTAAGCGTTCCCCGTTCCCTGGATAGTCTAAGGGCCACATCTCGATCGTTGTAGTTGAGGATTTTCGCAAGTATCATCCTCGGGGGAGCCCCAGGAACGGGCGAGGGTCTCAAAGTCCGATGGGCTCGCTCGACCGCAAACGACGAAGAGAAGGCATCTCTCCCAAATAAATCCACAAGGACAGCTTCGATGAATTTCGCCATAGGCCCGGTGTTTGTGGATTCTGCAATTCCTGCGACACGGATATTGTTCCGACGCGAGCGCGCCTCCAAATCCTCGGTTTTAGCGGCTAGCTGCTTGAGGAGGGATTCTGATCGTTCAAGACGTCGCTGCAGGGAGGGCTGTGCATCCTCCAGGTCGGAAATACGCTGTTCCGCACCTCCTATTTGTGTGTCCTGGGCCTCCATGCGACCATGAATATCATCTAGTCTGCTGGTTAATGTGTCCAGACGAGTGTCAATAGCACGGAAGCCCGCCCTTAATTCAGCCATTATGGCTGCCGTGCCCTCCAGTTGGCTCCCCTCCTCACCGGCTGCATTATCAGAGTCCTCCCTCCTGGGGGTTTTGCCCCCATCGAAGTTCAATTGGCGTTGGTTAGGGTCAGAGCGACTCATTTGTGAGCTACTGGCGTTGGAATGGGGCTTCCCAATCAATGCGTGGATATAGTTCGAGTCGCCAACACAGGGCGAGCAGGGGAGGCACCCCAGTCAGTGGTCACAGGTGAGGTATGGTGTGCTCACTTTGCTCAAGTAGGGGAGCAGGATGCCAATCACCAGCCAATGCGCCGCTTAACAACTGCTGGGTCACTAATCTATACTAGGTAGTCAGGGCAGCAGCAGTGTATCTGTACTGTTCGGGCCGGAGGGAAAAAACCGACACCTTCAAACAGTGCCCTGGTTAAGAATCATTGGCCGGGATAGCAGCACGGTATAATGTGTTTCAAAATGGCGGCCAGAGGTGCTGAGGTCGATCAGTAGTTAGCTAGGGCTGGAATGCATGGTGAGGGCACGTAGCGTAGGGCATCTGGGGGCTGTACTTACAATACCGGAGGTTGCAGATTTGAGGTGCAGAGGACTGCTCGCTGCTCACAGCAGGTCCCAACAGACCGCCGCGATCAAATCAGGGCTGGGAGCCGACATCACTCCCCGTGGTCCGTGCGCGATGGAAGCACTCCTCTCAGTGGGTATTGAGGGTGCCGCAATTATACCCGACAGGGGTCCGGCAGTGTTGCAGGGGAGCCTCCGTCCCCCGTGACCGCAGCGGCGCGCATCCGGAATGGTGATCCCGGCGCTCGGGCCCAGGACCCCGCCCCCAGGCTCACCCGAGTCCCCTGTCGACTCGGGGCCTCCGGAGGCCGCGTCAGGTCTGGGCTCAGCACGGGGCCAGAGTAGGTGCTAATAAGCACACAGGGCACCATATGAGGCTCCGATGGTTCCCTGGAAGTTCTGGTGCACGATACGATGCACTTGGGCTGGAACAATCACGGCAGTGCGTGGTTAGGCGGGTAAACGATCATGATGGCTCCGGAGCTCCTAAGTCAGGCGGCCATCACGGTCGCCGGCTCGGCCACGCCCCCGTCCTAGTCTCTGATTGATGAAATCTTGCCCTATTGGATCTAATCTGCTGGGAATGGAGACCGCACTTATTGCCTTTTCTGCTACTGCCATCATGTACTAGTTCTGTGCGGAAGCAAAACATGCACTTTGATGCCTGATTTATAGGCTTTCCTGTTTTCAGTTTCTATTTTTTGTCAATTCCTGTGTTTTTTTTCAGTGTTTTCAATACCTTAAAAAACAGTGGTTATCAGTGGTTACTCATTTTCATGCCATTAAAAACAACAGAAAAAGTGTTTTTCCGGTGTTTACAGAATGTTTTTTGCTTTTATTATTGCTTGTTTTCTGCACTGATAGTGCATGTGTATAGACAATGTGCGTACAGGGTATATGATGTCCAAATACATTTTTACAAATCAAACTTATTGTAGTACACCATATAATACTTCTTTAGTGAGTCTTTGGCCATCCTCGCTCACTGTTTCCTTCCAGTGTAAACGTTTATCTGTGAAAAGGCCCTCTCAAATTTGGCACTTGAGACTGGCAATGCAATAAAAGCCAATATACAATTTGCTAACTGTGGCCACTGACATAGCTTTCCATGCCAATACTGGTGCACCTGGAGATTGCGATTCTCTGGGACAGGTTCTGCAACATGTGTTGAACTGGGAGCATATTTCCTCAGTTATTGAAGTGGTAAAAAATGAAGCAGTACTTTTCAAAGTCCTTAGAAAATTCCCCTTTACGGAAGGGATCTAGAACTTGTGCAGAGTACTTCAGTGAGGCTTCCTTAACTTCAAATGCCATGGTTGGAGTAGGGACATATCTATGCATCATTGCAAGCCATTTCTCATGCACTGTAAAATAAAATTTCCTGAATTGCTCCTCAACATTTCTTTGCTTGCCAAGTGGCAAGAATTCTAACATAGAACATGTTGCAGTGCCAAAGTCACTAAAAGTGTCGCCCAGCCTACTCTCAAGGAGATGTTTCGCAGCTACACCAATTACGCTGAACACTTGGTAAACAAGGGTATTTTCAGACTCTAGTGTTTTGATTATGTCCTCTACAGCAGTCATGTTTTCCTGTAAAAATGTAAGAATGCAGTAGAGTACTTTTTTTCACATCACTATCAATATGCGACCAAAGATCCTCACATTTCTTGCGTTTGGCATCATCACTAAGCAAAAATTCTGTAAACGGACGCCACATGAATAACATAGCATTCACGTCCTCTAGGACTGAGAACCACCGGCTAAATGACACAGTTGGGATGACGTGCTTTAATGCCACACAAAGCACAAAATGAGAATTATTTGCGTTTTAGTTCCCGCGCATAACGAAACAGTGCACCAGAATGGACTACAAAGTCAATAACATTCTTCATTAACTCTGAAGATTGTAAAGATGCTTTCAGCATACCATCTAGCAAGTGGCAAGGATCTCTTACAGGGAAGCACTTCAGCTCAGGTATCGATTTTGACAGGTCATCACACAACTTTTTCATAGACGTAGCTGAATTACTGCAAATACAAACAATATCACTCCAATCATTGTTGAACTTCATAAGAACTTTTTGCAGCAGCATTCCAAGTGACACTGCATTTCATGTTTATGAAACATCTGTTGTCATGTTTTCACCACTATCCCAGATGCTTGGTGACAGCACTATTTTCACATATACCTGTCACTACACCTTGCATTGAATGTTTAAAGCCTGGGGTGTTTGGCAATTCACCTACTATCAATACTGACTCACTAGAAAAGGGGGCTGATGTATCAAAGGGTTTCACCCATTCTCTGTCTTTAGGTAAATGTGATGGTACATATTGGGAAAGATTCTTATGAAACCAGCCATCTTACCTATCAGTGAAAGAATCAAACGTAGCCAAAATATCAAATATAATTTTGATATTTCCTGATTCTCTACAGTTTATAAAATAATTAAATAAGACCTAAAAACATGCTTCTGAACCCTGCATCTTTAGACCAAGGACCACAAAACTGAAAAAAGCAAAAAGAAGAAACAATATTTTAGTGACATCCCTAAACAACAACTCTCAAGCAGAATAATGTTAGCCCAGTCTTTCTTGCTGCTGCCTTGCATAACAAAGTTACATTGTATTGACCCCTTCAGGAAGAAATAAAAATGACTCTTTCACTCACCTTTTCCTTTCCTTTAATGGCATTTAGTTTTTGGTTGTGAAGGTGTTTTCTCAGTGTTTATATGTTTACACTGGTAAGGGCTATTTTCCTCTCAGTGGGGTTTTATGAGTTATTATAGGCTTAAACCTAAAACAGCTCCCGCCAAGCGAGAGCAAACACTAACTGCTCCGAGCAAGTGGGAGCTGTCAAACTGCTCTCGCTTGATGGGAGCGGAGTTTACATTTGTTTCCCTAACCACTGTCAAGCAGGCAAAAAAGATAGATGACAGAATTGTTCCCACACGCAAGGAGCAGCATTTTTGGCTGCTCCCTACATGTGGGAGCAATGCTAGCTGCCGCTGGAGGCGGGGAGCAGACAGGAACCACAGGGGCATTGAGGCTCGCCCTGCGGTCCCCAACAGTGGTCACTGGGTGCCCTGGGTGGGCTCCAGGGCACTCCGGAACAAGATGCCAGGCCCAGCAGAATGGGGTTTCCGGGGCCAAAATCGGCTCGAGGAGGGAAGCCGTGCGGACCCCCTCCCCCATTGAATTTTTGCCTAGCCCTGGGGGATGTGGTCCACGGAGCCGAAACCGCCCTCCCCCATTGAATTTTGGACGGGCTCCGGGGATGGGGTCCCCGGGTCTGAAATCGGCCTGGGGAGGGGGGCCGCTCGGCCTCCCTCCCCCATATAGTTTTGGCGGGCCATTCTGGCCCTGATGCTCATTTCACAGAAATTAAACCTCAACGGAAAGCACTTGTATATATAAACATAGCAGGTGCCTCAATTGAAGCTCTAATTCTGTAAAGGACAAATTATCCTAATCTCCTGGGCTTGGCGAAGGCAAAGCAGGTGTGTATTCTCGGCAATTCCACATTGAAAGATGATCTGAAATACTTTATGGAGGGAAATGCATAGTTGATCTATTGGAGTGCAATCTGTAGTGACTGTGATGAGTGGGTTCTTTCTTGTCCTTACCTGGTGAGAGCAGAGTCCATGGTTCTCCCTTTAAATGACTACAACTATACAAATATGCAAAACACCTGAAGCTCCGCCCATTTGGCCCCACCCGGTTCACCTTAGTAGTATGCATTGGTCTTACCGCCTTTTGCCAGGATGATCGGCAGATTACCAAAAGGCCCACCAGCGTGTTTTCTGCCGATTTCGGTGCCGCATTCTTAATGCAGAGGAATATGAGGACATCTCCACAATCCCCTCCAGCTGCTGGACCCATCACGGCTGACACACTACCTTGCTCCAACACCGGGCCCAGGGCATCCGGCACTGAGGGCAAGCCCCTCAGAGCTGCCGCCACCGGCACCCCCTAACTGCCCAGAGGGACCAGATACCTTCTCCCCGGGACGTGCCTCGGGGGGCCTCTCTACCCCATTCCTTTTGGACTGCCCCCTAGCTCTCTTCGGTACAGGGGGATATGCTGTCTTAGGGGCCACTCCCACTCACCTGGGCCTTTCCCCAGATGCCCCCGATGCTCTCTGCCCTTCCGCAGGAGGGCAGTCCCTTAACGCCGCCAGGGTCTGATCCATGACATCCATCCTGCACACCATAGCTTCTAAAAGCACTTCCATGCGCGTGCACTTTGCACCCTTCTGTGTCCTACCTGGCATTCCTGCACCCGCAGAGGACTAAACAGTTACCTACAAACAAAACACAGCAAGAACAAACCATGCCCTCTACAATGCATATGGGGAGGAAATGCAAACAAACCTTACCACTTCCCAGCCACTAAACCTAGGATGCCCCTGTAGCCAAAGCAAGAAACCCACCTACCACCCCACAATGCAGCACAGGGCAAACAACTTCTTCAATCCAACTAGCAGTGCCAAAACCAAGGCTGATTCAGCAACAATCACAATGCATACCCCACACTACCTACTACAGCAAACACAAGCCCACAAATTCCCTGCCCCCTCACCTAGGCCTCCGGAGCTGCAACCGCCACCATTGGGAATGTGCACCATGGATCAGGCGAGTAACAACTCAATCTCGAGTACCCCTTCACATATTTTTTTGGAGCAACCATATGTGTATATAAAGTATTTATATTCAGTGTTTTTCAAAATACAGAAAAATGCATACATTTAAATGTGTTTTCTTCGTGTGTGTTCCTCACCCTTACAGTCAGAAACAGCACCTACCCCCATCTTTAAGTTGTATGGGTGGGTTATGTGAAAAATCATCAAAATAAGTTTATTCATTAATACCTTATCCGTTTAGTGGATCTCACAGAGTGGACCACTGTCATTATGTATCACCTTTTATGGGTGGGGCCCGGAGTGAACTGGAATTGACGCGACCCAGAAGCGCATAGACTGCTTCCGGGTTGCCGTGTGCCTGAGGCACAATCCCTAACGACAATGCTGGCTGGTGGTGGCGGCATGTCCAACCCCACGGGTGGGTCGGCGGGACCACCATAGGTGCGGCTCCCCTGATTTGGGGGCGCCTTGGCAGCTTACCAAAAGGCCCCCCGCGTTTCCCCATGATGTAGGTCACGCGTTCTTGATGCCAAGGAATAGAAGGACATCTCCACCAAACAAAGAAGCACTTACTTCATATAGTTAAGAGAAAGGACCCTTGTTTCGTGGAAATTTACCTCTTTGTAGTCTCGTCTTTTCTACATAGGGATTCATGTTATCATAGATTTCTGGATGAAAACGCATGAGAAGCAATCATATTGCCAAAACACACCCAAGGTCACTGGAGACCTTTCCTCGTGGTCCATTACACAGCTGTAGTGTAGAATATGCAGTAGATATTTAACCAATGAGGTAGCACTTACTAATTAACCAGTAGAAAGTACTCTAGTTGGGTAGACATTTTGTGCAAAGTTGTGGACTCCTGTTGGATAAAGGGGCAGGTGATGGTCCGTTCTGGCGCAGTCACTGACACACCTACTGATACACCCATACAAACACTCAGACACCCACTCACAAACTCACACACCCATTCAGCCACTCTCACATATACTCACAGACCCAAAAGTCATTCACACACTCACTCACCTAAACTTACAGCCACTCACACACCCACAAATCCACTCACCCGACCTAAACAGCCACTCACACACCCACTCACTGACCTATACAGCCACTCACACACCCACTCTCAAAGGTTACAGGTTACAGTTAGGAAATAATATTTAAAAAACCTTACAAATTCGGTAAAAAATGCAAAGGTTACAGAGTTCATTATAGTTAGGAAATAGCATTTCAAAAATCGTATAAATTCACTAAAAAAAACAAAGGGTATAGGGGACGTTATAGTTCAGACATAGAATAAAACAAACCTTAGAAATTCACTGAAAAAAACATGTTACAGGGGCATTATAGCTAGGAAATAGAATGAAAAAACCTTAGAAATTCACTGAAAAAACAAAGGTTACAGGGACAAAACCAGTGAAATTGAACAGTTATATTTAGCTGAGCTAACTATAACTTACACCCTTCAATGCACTGCTTAAGACCTCACATATTACATCACTCATGACATAGTCAGTGACCTCAATGATGACATCACTGATGACATCTCAAATGAGATCAGTGATGACATCATCCACAGAACCACTCACACGCCCACTCATCCCACACAACCTCTCATGCATCCAATCACACACCCACAGAACCCCTCACATACCCATTCACAGACTAATACAACCACTCACACACCCACTCACTCAACTGTAGAGCCACTCACACACCCACTCACTCACCTATGCAGGCACTCACACAGCCACTCACTCACCCATACAGCTACTCATACAACCACTCAATCGTCCATATAACAATTCAAACAGCCATACACTCACCCATACAGCTACGTACACACCCACTTATTGAACCATACAACAACTTACACAGCTATTCACTCAAGCATACAACCTCTGAATATAGCCATACACTCACCCATGCAGGCACTCACACAAACATCACTCTCCAGTACAGCCGCTTACATAGCAACTCACTTAACCAAACACCCACTCAAGCAGCCAAACACACACCCACACAGTCTCTCACACAGCCACTTAGTCACTGATTCAGCCACCCTGACACCCTCTCACCCATCCATAGAGCCACCCACACAGCTACTCACCCACCTATACAGCTACTCACACACCCAATCACTCAGCAATGCAGCCACTCTAACTCCACTTGGGTAGATATTTTGTGAAAAACTGTGGACATTTGTTGGATAAAAGGGCAGGTGCAGTTCCTTTGTGGCCGAGTCACTCACACAGCTACTGACACACCCACACAGACTCTCACTCAGGCACCTACTCACAGACCCATACAACCACTCACAGACCCATTCAGACACTCATGCACCCACTCACAGACCCACGCAGACACATACACCCACTCAGACATTTGTGTGCCCACTCACAGATCCACACAGCCACCCACACAGCCCTTCACAGACCCACTGAGAGACTCTCACACCCACTCACAGACTAACACACCCATTCACAGACCCACTCAGACACTCATGCACTCACAGGCTGACTCACACACTCATAGAGACACTCGCAAACCCACTGAGACACTTTCACACCTACTGACCGACCAACTGAGACACTCACTCAGGCACTAATGCACCCACTCAGACACCCAAGCATTCACTCACAGACCCACTGAGACAGTCACACACCCAATGAGACGCTTATGCAATCTCAGAAATGTTTTCAAAACCCACTAGATGATGTCATCAGCGATGTCATCAAGGATGTCATCAGTGATGTCACTGACCATGTCATGAGTGATGTAATATGTGAGGTCATAAGTAGTATATTGTGGGGGCATAAGTTATAGTTAGCTCAGCTAACTATAACTGCTGAATTTCACTGGTTTTGCATGAGTGAAATGTGAGCCTAACTATAACGTCCCTGTAACCTTTGGTTTTTTCAGTGAATTACTAACTTTTTTTAATGTTATTTGTTATTTCCTAACTATAACGTCTACGTAACCTTTAGTTTTTTCCAGTCAGTTTCTAAGTTTTTTAAATGTTGTTTCCTAACTATAACATCCCTGTAACTTTTGTTTTTTTAAGTATATATATATAATGGCGATGGTGCAGGGCGTTCGTTTGGAATAAATCACACATTGCACCTCAAAGGGTCTGTTTTCGTCTGTCCAGGAGTGGATGTTATATATATATATCTTGGTTCACCGCTTTCTCACAACAACTCCGTTCGGTTAAAGCAGGCGCGGACCACAAGTAAGTGCTTCAGTTCCTTTTTATTTGTCGGCCATAACGCTTTCGGTCCAGCCGGACCTTGATCACATGACAACGCCGATATTTTTTACCACCCCTTTTAAAGTGACAAGTGCAAACTGTGATTGGTACTTGGCAATTGACATGGAAGACATACTCTTTGATGACAATCTTGAGAGCTACAGTACCGATTTCTCGTGCTTTCATTAAAGCCATTTTCTATATCATTTATAGTGTACCTTTAAGAACAAATGTTCATTTACCCATATAATATATAGATAAATAGATAATGATAAATTAAGAATTTTAACAGTCTAATGATAAAAACATTGAAAATGTCACACAACATTGAATAAATATATGAATAAATAAATAAATATTCATTATTTGAAATTTTGAAAATACAATAAAATATTGTAAAAACAGTTACTAATCCAGTGTATGGGTTGTGTGTGAAACATCTCTGCTTAATGCATTTTTGTCCCCTGCTGTACTGTTGACACACTTATATCTGCTCCAGGTTTGGAGTGCCCGTTATTTGTTCTCCCCCACATTTAGTCTATTCCTACTGTCTAACTCCCGTACTTTTAAAGTGCTTGTGCAAATTTAATCAGTGCTCCACTGGTCTTCAAGACTGTGGCGACCCGTAAATTACCTACAAGTGCATATGTGCTTAAATAAAATTAAAGTTCAAAACCACTATTTTCGTGGTTCAGGTCGGTTTGGCAGCCTCCTTCTTTCACGGTAAAATACCATGCAAATGGATCCCCATTTGGACTCATCTGTTTTTCCTGCTAAGGCCTGTGCTGAAACAAAGAAAGTTGGTTCTTGATGGAATTAGTTAAGTTTAAAAGGATATCTCTGTAACCTTCTACTGGAGGCAAGTGTACAAATCCTCCGTAGTGTTTAAACCTCCTGGGGCCTGACTGTCAAAATTTAGGATGTATCTGGTTTCTAGTTTCCTAAGTTGCCTTTCTCTGTCAGCTCCCCTTCTATTGATGGGTATTGTATCAATAAGATAATATGAGAAGTGTTTAAGGTTGCTATCATGCACCTCCCGAAAGTGCCTTGCCACTGGGTAAGTTGGATCATAGTTATTAATGGCCCTGATATGTTGTAGAATTCTTTTGTTAGCTGGAAGTTTTGTGCTTCCCACATACTTAAGTTTACAGGAACATTCCAAAACATATATGGCATATTCAGTTTTACAGTGAAGTGGTTTACTGATTTTAATTTCTTTTTCACTGAATGCAGTTTTGTATGTCTTCTTATTTGTACCATATTGGCATGCCTTGCAACTATTGCATTTTGCAAACCCATTCCGTTGTACCAACCATTTTTGTTGATCAATGGTTTCTGGGCTGCTTGTGTTTAGACTATTGTGCATTGATGGCGCTCTATATGTGATCCCCAAGTTATGTGGTAATTTAGTCCCTATAATCGGGTCGCTCTGAACAATAGGCCAGTTGCGCTGCATGATCTTTCTAATCATTTTTTCCTGTGCATTATAAGCTAGAATCAATCTAAGTTCCATGGGATCTTGTTTTTGGCTAGTTTCTTTTTCCTTAGTTTTCAGTAAGAGACATCTATCTTGACCCTGAGTTTTAGTGATCGCAGCCTCTATTGTTTTTCTGGAGTACCCTCGGGATAAGAATCTCCTTTTGCTTTCTTCTTGTGCTTTTGCTAAGTCACTGGGGTTGCTGCAGACTCTTTTGAGTCGCAACATTTCCCCATAGGGGATGCTTTCAATGAGATGTCTCGGGTGGAAGCTCGAAGAATGAAGTACCGAGTTTCCAGCCGTTTCCTTCCTATACACTCTAGTCTCTAGTTTGTTGTTCTCTAGGTATACCTCAACATCAAGGAAGTGAATCTTTTTATCACTAATGACTGCACTGAAATTCAGATTGATATTATAATTATTAATGGTTGTAACAAATTCGGTTGCTTCCACCTTAGTGCCCTCCCACACAATAAACAAATCATCAATGAAACGTAAAAGTAATTTCACATTTTTGTCCATATAATGTTTATGTGTGATGCCAAGGACCAGCTCCTCCCACCAGCCCATATGTAGACAGGCATAACTGGGGGAGAAGCTGGCCCCCATTGCAACTCCACGCATCTGCTGGTAATATGTTTTATCAAACATAAACACATTGTTGTTCAAACAAAAACTGGCCATGTTAGTTAACATCATGCTGTGTGGGGGACAAAACTGTCTTGTTCTTTCCAAAGTAATATTCAAGGGCGGAGCGGAGTTCCCTGCCCGGGATTTATATATATATATATTCACTGAAAAAACCATAGGTTTCAGACACGTTATAGTTAGAAATTAGCATTTATAAAACCTTTGAAATTCACTGAAAAAACCATAGATTTTAGGGACAGTTATAGTTAGTTGGACATTTCACTCGTACAAAACCATAGAAATTCCCCGTTATAGTTAGTTCAGCTAACTATAACTCGCGCCCCGCAATGCACTGCTGATGACGCCACATATTACATCACTCATGACATGGTCAGTGACATCACTGATGACATCACTGATGACATCTCAAATGACATCACTGATGATATCACTGATGACATCATCCAGTGACTGTGTGTTTCTGTAAAGTTTAAATATGTTTAATATATATAGGGAAAGGCATATTGAAGAATGAGTGGGTGTATAAGTGTCTGAATGGATGATTTAGTACGTGAGTGACTGACTCTACAAGTGAGTGATTAAACGTATCTTACTGAATGCATGGGTTAGTGACTAAACTGTGTGAATGTCTGTATCCGTCTGTTTGTTGGTGTGTAAGTGGATGCATGGATTTGCGAATAGCTACATGAGTGTCTATATGGGTTATTGATTGGTTCTCTGAGTATCTGTATGGCTGCCTGAGTGTTTGTGTGGGTGGGGTGTGTGTGACTCTGTACATAGATGTGTGAGTGGGTGATTCACTGGGTGCATGATTTCAAGAGGGCATCTGTGATGGACTGCTTGGGTGGGTGAGTGTGTGTATGGGTGTGTTAGTGAGTGAATGTATATCTCAGTGGTACATGTGCGAGTAACTACATATGTAAATGGCAGTATATATGTGTGTTAGAGTATTTAAATGGCTATAAGTGAGAGTGTGTGATAGTGAGAGAGGCTGTATGGATGTGTGTGTGCTTGTATCAGTTATTGTATAAGAGCGTAAGAATGTGCTAGTATTTGTATGAGTAAGTGAGCTGGTGTGTGTATAACTGTATAGGTGAGTAAATGGGTGTGTGATTAATTTTTGCATGACTGACTAGGTGTGTGAGTACCTCTATGGATGAGTGGCGGTGTGTGAGTGATTATATAGGTGTATGAGTGCATATGATAGTCCTGTACTGAGTGACTGTAAGTATGAGTGACTGTACGGGTGAGTGAGTGGATGTGTGTGTAGACCTAAGAATCAGTGAGTGGGTATGTAGTTTTTGATGTTGGAGTGTCTATGGTTTTGAGAATGGCAGTCTGTAATTTAGAGTGGGTGTATCAAAAGTTATATTAGGGTGTGAGAAGATGCATGAAATTATCACATGGATGATGTCATCAGTGATGTCATTTGAGATGTCATCAGTGATGTCATCAGTGATGTCACTGACCATGTCATGAGTGATGTAATATGTGACGTCATCAGCAGTGCATTATGGGGCGCGAGTTATAGTTAGCTGAACTAACTATAACGGGGAATTTCTATGGTTTTGTACGAGTGAAATGTCCAACTAACTATAACTGTCCCTAAAACCTATGGTTTTTTCAGTGAATTTCAAAGGTTTTTTAAATGCTAATTTCTAACTATAACGTGTCTGAAACCTATGGTTTTTTCAGTGAATTTCAAAGGTTTTTTAAATGCTAATTTCTAACTATAACGTGCCTGAAACCTATGATTTTTTAAGTGAATTTCAAAGGTTTTTTAAATGCTAGTTTCTAACTATGCCTACAGAGGTAGGACATGTGAAGAAAAAACGCACAGAAAGAAGCAAACGATGTGCAGAAAGAACCAACAGAGGAGCAGAAAGAGGCCTTGTTGCAAAATCATCCTGTGCCCACAACTTTTTCAGACGGGTACTGGTGGTAACTGACTCTGACTAACCAGAGCCAGTGCTATGCTAAAAGACACTTAGAATACAGTGAAAACACCTACATACACTAGGGAACACTATGCGTTGGGGTACCCCTGTGATTAGCATGACCTCCTCTGCAAGTCCCTAGTACATAATAGGGCAGGGGGATTAAAACTACCTCTTAAAACGCGCTACAGGGCGCGTTTGCACAGTGGTGAAGGGAGGGGGGGTCCAGAGGTGACATGTGTGCAAACGCGCCCCGTGGCGCGTTTTAAGTTGCGGGATTAAGTCCCCTTGAATCCTGAGGGTCCCTGGGGCCCAACTAGCCCCCAGGTACCTACAGTTAGGACCACAGAGCTGAGTTGCAGAGAGGCGCTCCGAGGCCACGCACCTTTTTCACCTCTCTGCAACGCAACTCTGTTGTGCTTACTGAAGGTACCTGGTGGGCTAGTTGGCCCCCAGGGTCCCTCAGGATTCAAAGGGAATTAATTCCCCAACTTAAAACGCACCACAGGGCGTGTTTGCGCACATGTCACCTGAGGCATCACCCCCTCCCTTCACCACTGTGCAAACGCGCCCCGTGGAGCGTTTTGGGTTGGGGGATTAGGTCGCCTTGAATCCTGAGGGTCCCTGGGGCCCAACTAGCCCACCAGGTACTTCCAGTAAGCACCACAGGCCTGCGTTGCAACGCCTGTAACAAATTGTGCAGTTGTGTTTAGGTAGTGAAGAGGGTCGTGCTGGGGGTAGTGTTTTAGGGTTTAGGGTAGTGCAGTGGTGTTTGTGTAGTGTAGGGGGTCATGCTGGGGGTAGATTTAGGGTTTAGGGTAGTGCAGTGGTGTTTGGGTAGTGTAGGGAGTCGTGCTGGGGGAGTGTTTTAGGGTTTAGGGTAGTGCAGTGGTGTTTGGGTAGTGTAGGGGGTCGTGCTGGGGGTAGTGTTTTAGGGTTTAGGGTAGTGCAGTGGTTTTTGGGTAGTGTAGGGGTCGTGCTGGGGGTAGTGATTTAGGGTAGTGCAGTGGTGTTTGGGTAGTGTAGGGGGTACTGCTGGGGGTAGTGTTTTAGGGTTTAGGGTAGTGCAATGGTGTTTGGGTAGTGTAGGGGTACTGCTGGGGGTAGTGTTTTAGGGTTTAGGGTAGTGCAGTGGTGTTTGGGTAGTGTAGGGGTACTGCTGGGGGTAGTGTTTTAGGGTTTAGGGTAGTGCAGTGGTGTTTGGGTAGTGTAGGGGTTCGTGCTGGGGGTAGTTTTTTAGGGTTTAGGGTAGTGCAGTAGTGTTTGTGTAGTGTAGGGGTAGTGTTTTAGGTTTAGGGTAGTGCAGTGGTGTTTGTGTAGTGTAGGAGGTCGTGTTTTAGGGTTTAGGGTAGTGCAGTGGTCTTTGGGTAGTGTAGGGAGTCGTGCGGGGGTAGTGTTTTAGGGTTTAGGGTAGTGCAGTGGTCTTTGGGTAGTGTAGGGGGTCGTGCGGGGTAGTGTTTTAGGGATTAGGGTAGTGCATTGGTATTTGGGTCGTGTAGGGGTCATGCGGGGGTAGTGTTTTAGGGTTTAGGGCAGTGCAGTGGTGTTTGGGTAGTGTAGGGGGTCATGCTGGGGGAGTATTTTAGGGTTTAGGGCAGTGCAGTGGTGTTCGGGTAGTGTAGGGGGTCGTGCTGGGGGAGTGTTTTAGGGCAGTGCAGTGGTGTTCGGGTAGTGTAGGGGTCGTGCTGGGGGAGTGTTTGAGGGTTTAGGGCAGTGCAGTCGTGTTCGGGTAGTGTAGGGGTCGTGCTGGGGTGAGTATTTTAGGGTTTAGGGTAGTGCAGTGGTGTTCGGGTAGTGTAGGGGTCGTGCTGGGGGTAGTGTTCTAGGGTTTAGGGCAGTGCAGTGGTGTTCTGGGCAGTGTAGGGGGTCGTGCTGGGGGTGGTGTTTTAGGGTTTAGGGCAGTGCAGTGGTGTTCGGGCAGTGTAGGGGGTCGTGCTGGGGGTGGTGTTTCAGGGTTTAGGGCAGTGCAGTGGTGTTCGGGCAGTGTAGGGGGTCGTGCAGGGGGTGGTGTTTCAGGGTTTAGGGCAGTGCAGTGGTGTTCGGGCAGTGTAGGGGTCGTGCAGGGAGTGGTGTTTCAGGGTTTAGGGCAGTGGTGTTTGGGCAGTGTAGGGGGTCGTGCTGGGGGTGGTGTTTCAGGGTTTGGGGCAGTGCAGTGGTGTTCGAGCAGTAAAGGGGGTCGTGCTGGGGGTGGTGTTTCAGGGTTTAGGGCAGTGCAGTGGGGTTCGGGCAGTGTAGGAGGCGGTGCAGGGGGTGGTGTTTCAGGGTTTAGGGCAGTGCAGTGGTGTTAGGGCAGTGTAGGGGGTGGTGTTTCAGGGTTTAGGGCAGTGCAGTGGTGTTCGGGCAGTGTAGGGGGTCGTGCAGGGGGTGGTGTTTCAGGTTTTAGGGCAGTGCAGTGGTGTTCGGGCAGTGTAGGGGGTCATGCTGGGGCTGGTGTTTCAGGGTTTAGGGCAGTGCAGTGGTGTTCGGGCAGTGTAGGGGGTGGTGTTTCAGGGTTTAGGGCAGTGCAGTGGTGTTCGGGCAGTGTAGGGGGTCGTGCAGGGGGTGGTGTTTCAGGTTTTAGGGCAGTGCAGTGGTGTTCGGGCAGTGTAGGGGGTCATGCTGGGGCTGGTGTTTCAGGGTTTAGGGCAGTGCAGTGGTGTTCGGGCAGTGTAGGTGGTGGTGCTGGGGCTGGTGTTTCAGGGTTTAGGGCAGTGCAGTGGTGTTCGGGCAGTATAGGGGGTCATGCTGGGGCTGGTGTTTCAGGGTTTAGGGCAGTGCAGTGGTGTTCGGGCAGTGTAGGGGGTCTTGCTGGGGCTGGTGTTTCAGAGTCTAGGACAGTGCAGTGGTGTTCGGGCAGTGTAGGGGGTCTTGCTGGGGCTGGTGTTTCAGAGTCTAGGACAGTGCAGTGGTGTTCGGGCAGTGTAGGGGGTCTTGCTGGGGCTGGTGTTTCAGGGTTTAGGGCAGTGCAGTGGTGTTCGGGCAGTGTAGGGGGTCATGCTGGGGGTGGTGTTTCAGGGTTTAGGGCAGTGCAGTGGTGTTCGGTCAGTGTAGGGGGTCGTGCAGGGGGTGGTGTTTCAGGGTTTAGGGCAGTGCAGTGGTGTTCGGGCAGTGTAGGGGGTCGTGCAGGGGGTGGTGTTTCAGGGTTTAGGGCAGTGGTGTTCGGGCAGTGTAGGGGGTCGTGCTGGGGGTGGTGTTTCAGGGTTTTGGGCAGTGCAGTGGTGTTCGAGCAGTAAAGGGGGTCGTGCTGGGGGTGGTGTTCGGGCAGTGTAGGGGGCGGTGCAGGGGGTGGTGTTTCAGGGTTTAGGGCAGTGCAGTGGTGTTAGGGCAGTGTAGGGGTGGTGCAGGGGGTGGTGTTTCAGGGTTTAGGGCAGTGCAGTGGTGTTCGGGCAGTGTAGGGGGTCATGCAGGGGGTGGTGTTTCAGGGTTTAGGGCAGTGCAGTGGTGTTCGGGCAGTGTAGGGGGTCATGCTGGGGCTGGTGTTTCAGGGTATAGGGCAGTGCAGTGGTGTTCGGGCAGTGTAGGTGGTGGTGCTGGGGCTGGTGTTTCAGGGTTTAGGGCAGGGCAGTGGTGTTCGGGCAGTGTAGGGGGTCATGCTGGGGCTGGTGTTTCAGGGTTTAGGGCAGGGCAGTGGTGTTTGGGCAGTGTAGGGGGTCTTGCTGGGGCTGGTGTTTCAGAGTCTAGGACAGTGCAGTGGTGTTCGGGCAGTGTAGGGGTCTTGCTGGGGCTGGTGTTTCAGGGTTTAGGGCAGTGCAGTGGTGTTTGGGCAGTGTAGGGGTCGTGCTGGGGGTGGTGTTTCAGGGTTTAGGGCAGAGCAATGGTGTTCAGGCAGTGTAGGGGGTTGTGCTGGAGGTGGTGTTTCAGGGTTTAGGGCAGTGCAGTGGTGTTCGGGCAGTGTAGGGGGTCTTGCTGGGGGTGGTGTTTCAGGGTTTAGGGCAGTGGTGTTCAGGCAGTGTAGGGGGTCTTGCTGGGGGTGATGTTTCAGGGTTTAGGGCAGTGCAGTGGTGTTCGGGCAGTGTAGGGGGTCTTACTGGGGGTGGTGTTTCAGGGTTTAGGGCAGTGCAGTGGTGTTCCAGCAGTGTAGGGGGTCGTGCAGGGGGTGGTGTTTCAGGGTTTAGGGCAGTGCAGTGGTGTTTGGGCAGTGTAGGGGGTCGTGCTGGGGGTGGTGTTTCAGGGTTTAGGGCAGTGCAGTGGTGTTTGGGCAGTATAGGGTGTCGTGCTGAGGGGTGGTGTTTCAGGGTTTAGGGCAGTGCAGTGGTGTTTGGGCAGTGTAGGGGGTCATGCTGGGGCTGGTGTTTCAGGGTTTAGGGCAGTGCAGTGGTGCTCGGGCAGTGTAGGGGGTCGTGCTGGGGGTGGTGTTTCAGGGTTTAGGGTAGTGCAGTGGTGTTCGGGCAGTGTAGGGGGTCGTGCTGGGGCTGGTGTTTCAAGGTTTAGGGCAGTGCAGTGGTGTTCGGGCAGTGTAGGGGGTCGTGCTGGGGCTGGTGTTTCAGGGTTTAGGACAGAGCAGTGGTGTTCGGGCAGTGTAGGGGTCATGCTGGGGGTGGTGTTTCAGGGTTTAGGGCAGTGCAGTGGTGTTCGGGCAGTGCAGGGGGTCGTGCTGGGGGTGGTGTTTCAGGGTTTAGGGCAGTGGTGTTCGGGCAGTGTAGGGGGTCTTGCTGGGGGTGATGTTTCAGGGTTTAGGGCAGTGCAGTGGTGTTCGGGCAGTGTAGGGGGTCGTGAAGGGGTGGTGTTTCAGGGTTTAGGGCAGTGCAGTGGTGTTCGGGCAGTGTAGGGGTCGTGCTGGGGGTGGTGTTTCAGGGTTTAGGGCAGTGCAGTGGTGTTCGGGCAGTGTAGGGGGTCATGCTGGGGGTGGTGTTTCAGGGTATAGGGCAGTGCAGTGGTTTTCGGGCAGTGTAGGAGGTCATGAAGGGGGTGGTGTTTCAGGGTTTAGGGCAGTGCAGTGGTGTTCGGGCAGTGTAGGGGGTCATGAAGGGGCTGGTGTTTCAGGGTTTAGGGCAGTGCAGTGGTGTTCGGGCAGTGTAGGGGTCATGCTGGGGGTAGTGTTTTAGGGTTTAGGGTAGTGCAGTGGTGCTTGTGTAGTGTAGGGGGTCGTGCTGGGGGTAGCGTTTTAGGGTTTAGGGTAGTGCAGTGGTGTTTGTGTAGTGTAGGGGGTCATGTTATAGGGTAGTGCAGTGGTGTTTGGGTAGTGTAGAGGGTCGTGCTGGGGGGAGTGTTTTAGGATTTAGGTTAGTGCAGTGATGTTTGGGTAGTATAGGGGGTCGTGCTGGGGGTAGTGTTTTAGGGTTTAGGGTAGTGCAGTGGTGTTTGTGTAGTGTAGGGGGTCGTGCTGGGGGTAGTGTTTTAGGGTTTAGGGTAGTGCAGTGGTGCTTGTGTAGTGTAGGGGGTCGTGCTGGGGTAGTGTTTTAGGGTTTAGGGTAGTGCAGTGGTGTTTGTGTAGTGTAGGGGGTCATGTTTTAGGGTAGTGCAGTGGTGTTTGGGTAGTATAGGTGGTCGTGCTGGGGGTAGTGTTTTAGGGTTTAGGGTAGTGCAGTGGTGTTTGTGTAGTGTAGGGGGTCATGCTGGGGGTAGTGTTTTAGGGTTTAGGGTGGTGCAGTGGTGTTTGTGTAGTATAGGGGGTCATGTTTTAGGGTAGTGCAGTGGTGTTTGGGTAGTGTAGGGGTCGTGCTGGGGGTAGTGTTTTAGGATTTAGGTTAGTGCAGTGGTGTTTGGGTAGTGTAGGGGGTCGTGCTGGGGGTAGTGTTTTAGGGTTTAGGGTAGTGCAGTGGTGTTTGTGTAGTGTAGGGGGTCATGCTGGGGGTAGTGTTTTAGGGTTTAGGATAGTGCAGTGGTACTTGTGTAGTGTAGGGGGTCATGCTGGGGGTAGTGTTTTAGAGTTTAGGGTAGTGCAGTAGTGTTTTTGTAGTGTAGGGGGGTCATGTTTTAAGATGCAACGCTCCAATACCTGACCAGTCTGCACTACATAAAACTGCAAAAAAACTAAAAATAAAAAGTGTTTTGCACACTTTTGTCATTGGGCTATATGTGGGCTACATCTGGGTAATATTTGTGCTAGATTTGGGCTCTTTTTTCACTGGTGGCCATCTTGGAAGACTTCTTTGTTATGAAGTTTCCTAATTTCCTAATTTACTGCAGTCTCCTCAGTAGGAAATGCTTTCAGTTTTTTACTTTGATTCCATCAAGAAGGCATTCAGATGTGTCTCACATTTGCCATAAATTCAGAATGTTAGCACTCTAGTTGCTCATTAGATCACTGTAGTAAAGCTACTGCTCACCAGGGAGTTAACTGGAAGTCTGCTGCTGGTATTGAAAGTGATTGTTTCAGTCTGCATGTCAGAATTTTCTAATGAAATAGCAGAGGATTTGAGATCTCACTTAAAACATGCCCTAATTTTTCTTTCTGCAGCACTAACCATAATTTCTATTTCAAAAAGAACCCCCTCATTTTGTTCCTTTTTAAATTAAATGTTTTAAGTGTTACCGGTTGTGAGAAGTTGGCCTGGTATATGCTGTTCACTAATTAACGTGGACACCTTGCACCAGGGCAAATCGACTCTTATGGTAGATAGGTTTAAGACAACCTTTTAAAGAAAGCTATCCTAGTGGTAGCTGTGGAGAGCAGCCTTCAGGCTAAGTCTCGGAGGAATGTAAAGCAGCTTGTTTTACCATATAATCTCTTGAATCACCAAATGAAAAGACACCACACAGGTATATATATCAAATATATATGTATTTATTTCTAAATAACTCTCTACTAATCTCTTTATGAGATTAGAAGACAAACATATGCACAAATCAACGTTTCACAATAAGTTAAGCACAAAATATGGCTGGGGCCCTAGGGGCGTACCAGACCATATACTAAGTAAGAGACTTAGAAACAACGACTTGCAAGGAGACAAGGCCTAGGGCCTTCAGAAGTGCTGGGGCCTCACGAAACCACCCAAGGCAGGTAAGTAAAGGACCCACGGGGGACGCGTGCAGTGTGGATACACAGGCGCGAATCGCCGTTAACTTCAATGGGGCAAGTCGCGGTTGGAAATAAAGAGTTTTAGGATACTTCGGGAGAACCTACAAGCAAGTCACTTACAGGGTAAGTAGTTCTAGGGCCCACACCCACAGGAGCACCGTAGTGCTGGAGTTACCTCACCCAGGGAAGCCGGGTGCACAGGTGTCCTTTGGTGTCGGGTCGCGGCGTCGTTTTCAATGGCGAACAAAGAAGACTTGCTGCTTGCGGGAGCTGAAGAAGTGTCCGGTGGAATCCAAGCCTGGATTCTGAAGAAGGATGACCTGAAAGCAGAGGGGACAGTGTTCAAAGTCACTTGGCAGTGACCCGGGGCAAGGAAGATGGATGCCCACCGTCGTCGGTCGCTTCAGGTCGGTTGCGGGTGCCTTGACTCTTCAGCCACGTGGTCCAGGAGGCGTCGACGATGACCAGGAGCTGGATTCGGTGTTTCCCTCGACGTCTGCAGCTGACTGCGGTGTCGGCAACTCGATTGGAGCCAACAAGCCTTGGCAGCCGCAAGTCTCGGGGAGATAAAGAAAAGTCGATGGCACAGACCAGCAAGGTCTGTGGAACTCACCCAGCGAGGGTAAGTCAGGGCAGGCCTGGAGCAACCAGGGAGCCCTTTGGTTTCTTTAAGAAGTCTTCTGGGGACCCACAAGCCAGCGGGCAAGGGATCGCGAAGACACCTCGGGCGGAATCACTCAACAGGGGCCCACGGTCACTCGGGACGGTGTAGGCCTCTGATCTTCGGAGGGATTCCTGCTGGAGGTCGGGACCACACGTGGTCCAAAGCACAAGTTCGTAGAACGTTGTGAAGGGGTTGCACTCGACAATAATGCACGGTACCCAGGGGTCGCGGTTCCTCGTTACTCGTGGGGTCCACTTGCCTCAGCTTCGCTGGGGACTCACGATGGCCTGGGAGAGGTCAGGAAATCCACTTCTTGGGCTGCAGGGACTTCGGACTCCGGCGGGAGCGGCGTAGTTTGCAACCGTCGTTGTCGTTTTTGGTGCCTGCCAAGCAGGGGAGTCACTCCTTGACTCCAAGGGAGATTCTTCTGTCTTCCAAAGGTAGTGGAACGTCGAAGGGCCAGGATTCTTCTGTAGAGTGTCGTCCAGGGGTTATCTGCTTTGCAATGGCAAGGTTCCCCTCTTATACTAAAAAGAGGGATGGACTAGCTCTATGACCCCACCTATGGGAGGGTCAAGGGAGGGGTGGCTACACCCACTTCCCTTTGTCCAGTTTCGCGCCAGAGCAGGGGCAGGTAGCCCCTGAGCTGGTTTGAACTGGCATATGCACAGAGGAGCCTTCTGCTCCCCCAGTGCAGGACTTCAAAGCACTCTAAGAGTGCACCCACCCAGCCCCAATACACTAAACCCTGTCTGGAAGGTGGTTACACCTCCCTGTGACAGGATGCCTATTGTTGGGCTTCCTCCACTGTGAGTTTCGGTCATCAGCAGGAGGGCAGCCCAGTGTCTGTGACTGGTGGCATCCATTTTGTGATGCCAGGGCTCTTTAGGATTCTACCGCGTTTCCACAGCAGGTACATGTCTTATCCCTCTAGAAGGGTGGAATGCTACCCCCGCCGCCAAGATTGGCGGGGGGGTAGTATTCCAAGATGTTTGACACCAAACACGACATGTTCTGATGCAGCCATTCCAAAGTTAGCATTTACCGCGAGGATATAATGCACTTAAATAGTATATGGTTTAACCGCATCCACAAACAGCACCAGAGAATAGACTCTGAGAGCTGCAGAGGGGCCCTGCTCAGGCAGAGGCACCCCCTCACATAGAAGCCAAGCACCCTGCCCTCAGGATTGATAGGGCCTGCCTTAGGGGTGACTGATAGGTTTATATGTGTGTGCAGGAGAGATATAGGAAACCTATATCTCAGTGAGGGGTGCTAGCACCACCTCACCCAGGCTGCAGTAGCAGGCCTGTGGTGTCAGATTTAGACTGCTTCCCAGGGGTGGCATAACACATGCTGCAGCCCCTGGGAGGCCTGTGAAGTACCTATGCCCTTGGCACCTAAGGTACCATATACTAGGGACTCATAAGGCACCACAGTATCCAATCACTAGTGCACCTAGAGTGCACTCCATGTCGTTTAGAGAGAACAGAGAGGCTGGGGCCCTGATTGGCAGGGACCCAGCCAGACTATAGCCAGAAACCAGTGCTAACATCAGAAAAAAAGTGGGGGCAACATAAGAGGCAGATCCTACTCTCCTACACAACCCCCCAAACGTAGGGACACTAAACTAACCTTGACCAGTTGAGTCTTCGTGTTCAAAGTGGAAATACCTTGAGAGTCCATCTGCATTGGCATGTTGGGTCCCAGGCCTATGTTCCACTGTATAGTCCATCCCCTGTAGGGAAATGGACCACCTCAAAAGTTTTGGGTTTTCACCTTTCATCTGCTTTAGCCATAGGAGGGGCTTGTGGTCAGTCTGAACTATGAAGTGAGTACCAAACAAGTATGGCCTCAGCTTCTTCAGGGCCCATACCACAGCAAAGGCCTCCCTCTCTATAGCTGACCAACGTTTCTCTCTAGGGGTCAGCCTTCTGCTAATAAAAGCTACTGGCTGGTCTTGACCTTCATCATTCAGTTGAGACAGTACAGCTCCCACACCCAGCTCAGAAGCATCTGTTTGGACAATGAACTTTTTGGTGTAGTCTGGACTCTGTAAGATGGGGGCAGTGCACATGGCCTGCTTTAGGTCTTCAAATGCCTTTTGACAGCTAGCTGTCCACTGAACCTTTTTTGGCATTTTCTTAGAGGTAAGATCATTCAAGGGGGTCACTATAGATCCATATCCCTTGACAAACCTCCTATAGTACCCAGTCAGGCCTAAGAAGGCTCTCACCTGTGTCTGGGTGGTTGGAACAACCCATTCCAGTATGGTTTGGATTTTGCTCTGCAAAGGCTGAACCTGGCCTCCACCTACAAGGTGGCCCAGGTACACAACCTGACTCTGCCCTATCTGGCACTTGGTGGCCTTGATAGTGAGGCCTGCTTTCTGCAGAGCCTCTAAAACATTCCTGAGGTGGACCAGGTGATCCTGCCAGGAGGAACTAAAGACAGCAATATCATCTAGATAAGCTGAGCAATAAGTTTCCAACCCTGCCACAACTTTATTCACCAACCTCTGAAAAGTGGCAGGTGCATTTTTCAATCCAAAGGGCATCACCACAAAGTGGTAGTGCCCACCAGGGGTCGAAAATGCTGTTTTGGCTTTTGCATCCTCAGCTAATCTGATTTGCCAGTAGCCAGCTGTGAGGTCAAATGTGCTTAGATACTTGGCTGAGGCCAAAGTATCAATCAGCTCATCTGCCCTTGGTATGGGATAGGCATCAGTCCTAGTGACTGCATTGAGGCCTCTGTAGTCTACACAAAACCTCATTTCTTTCTTACCACCCTGGGTATGAGGCTTGGGTACCAGGACTACTGGGCTAGCCCAAGGGCTATCTGAAGGCTCAATCACGCCTAACTCCAACATTTTCTGGACTTCAGTCCTGATACAGTCCCTGACATGGTCAGGTTGCCTGTAGATTTTATTCTTGACAGGCAGACTGTCCCCAGTGTCCACCTCATGGGTGCACCAGGTAGTCTGACTAGGGGTCAGACTAAACATATGTCTAAACTGTTGCAGAACTTGTCTGCACTCAGTTTGCTGATGGTCAGTGAGGCTGCTTGCCAAAGCAACACCATCTACTGACCCATCATCAGGGTTCTGAGAGAGCAGGTCAGGGAGAGGGTCACTCTCCTCCTCCTGGTCCTCATCAGTTGCCATGAGCAAGCCCATGTCAGCCCTGTCAACATATGGCTTCAATCTGTTGACATGAAGCACCCTTAGGGGGCTCCTGGGAGTTCCAAGATTCACCAGATAGGTGACTTCTCCCTTCTGTTCAACTATTGTATGGGGGCCACTCCACTTGTCCTGGAGGGCTGCTGGGGCCACAGGCTCCAACACCCACACTTTCTGTCCTGGCTGGTATACAGTCAGCACAGCCTTTTGGTCATGCCAAGCTTTTTGCAATTCTTGGCTGGCCTCCAGGTTTTGGTTGCCTTTTTCATGTACTCTGCCATCCGGGAGCGGAGACCAAGTACATAGTCCATCACATCTTGTTTGGGGGCTTGAGAGGTAACTCCCAGCCCTCTTTTACCAAACATAGTGGACCTCTCACAGGATGCCCAAACAGAAGCTCAAATGGGCTGTAGCCAACCCCCTTCTGTGGAACCTCTCTGTATGCAAACAAAAGGCAAGGAAGAAGAAGGTCCCATTTCCGCCTAAGCTTCTCTGGGAGTCCCTTAATCATTCCTTTCAAGGTCTTGTTGAAGCGTTCAACTAAACCATTGCATTGTGGGTGATAGGGAGTGGTGAACTTATAAGTTACACCACACTCCTTCCACATTGCTTTCAGATATCCTGACATGAAGTTGGTACCTCTGTCAGAAATGACCTCCTTTGGAAAACCCACTCTGGAGAAAACTCCAATGAGGGCTCTTGCCACCACAGGTGCTGTGGTGGTCCTCAGGGAATTGCCTCTGGGTACCTGGTGGCATGATCCACTACCACCAGGATAAATCTGTGCCCAGATGCAGTCTGAGGGTCAAGGGGACCAACAATGTCAATCCCTACCCTTTCAAAGGGTACCCCCACCACAGGTAGTGGTATCAGGGGGCCTTTGTTGTGCCACCTGCCTTACCACTGGCTTGGCAAGTGACACAGGAGCGACAAAA